>CABFPE010000112.1:1308823-1319434 GCA_900660155.1 Hofstenia miamia | reverse complement strand
TGAAATTTTTTCGTCTTATGTAGTACTACTACTATACCAAATTTCAAGTCTCTAACGTTACTCTATCAAAAGATAGAGCAGCCTCTAAATAGCTTAGCCTTAATAGGGTTAATTACTATCGTTANTCTGAAAAAGGTGAAGTGTCACGAGCAGATCTTTTCTTTTTGGATGCTTCTTTTCACATTGGGTGATTGAAAATCAGGATCAAGTTGAAGTTCTGTACATGTTATTTTCACAATTGTTTTCTCTTTTTGAAGATAATAAATCATATCAAATTATTAAACTTTTCTTAAAAAATGGTTCAATTGCTTACATAGAATGATGACGTCATCATTAAAAAGTATTGAAATTTTTTCGTCTTATGTAGTACTACTACTATACCAAATTTCAAGTCTCTAGCGTTACTCTATCAAAAGATAGAACAGCCTCTAAATAGCTTAGCCTTAATAGGGTTAATTACTATCGTTATCTTGTGGAAAACTTTTAGCTCAATTACCATTTCTAATAATGAAAATATGAGTAAAGATTTGGCAACCTGGAAATCCTCCAAAAAACCACAAGAGTCTTCAACATATTTCAATAAGTTCATTTTGAATTTCTGCACTGATGTTTTAACATTCTCTATCACAATCGAGTCATCTGCAGCAGCCCGAAATCTTAGTAATACTCGCGTCGGATCCTCCAATGATAAGTTTCTCGAATCTCAGTGACCTCACTGTCCACAAAAGATTATTGCCACAAGGATCGGCCGTGAGCTTTGTCGACCTTAATAATTTTTTTTTCGAGACGGATGCATCATTCTAAACCCTTCTACTGCAATCAAACAGTTTTCATGATGCAATGTTGGTGTTGAGGTAGATATCAGTACCCAAACGGCTAATAGTTCAACAATTAGTTTTAAAAGTTTCTAGAATTTGTTATGCAAGTCAATGTTGTCAAGTTGCAACATTATTTGCATATTAAATTATCAAAAGACATTTGTTAATGGTATGCTTAAATAATCATATTCCAATATCATTCCAAATTTTCAGTTGAAACATGATCTAAAATCTAATTACCTTTTTCTATTTTATATTTATCTATTCAAACTGCAATGGGGAATGTCTTAAATATAATAACTAAATATCTCACCTAATAGCATGCATCCATTATTAAGGATGACTAAGAACCTGTTTCTCGTTTGACGGTAAGAATTTGTAATTCTCACAATGAGTCCCCCTTGCAATAGCTGGCTCATAAACACGGCCAACGAAGCCACATTGTGCATATGTAGCAGTATGAATCTGTCAGGTTTATTGCTACTAACTGAAAGAATAAAGCAACAAAATATTTGGATTTTTAAAAGATTTGATATATTGGGTTGGTGCATAAGTTCGTAGCGTTTTCAAAANAGACACGTTTGACATTTTTTATGCTAAATAAGTACATTAACAGGACTTCTATCTAGACCGGATAACGAATATTAAGAGAGGGATTCAATGTTTTATATTTTTTAATGTCATGAAAAATTGCGAACTGAACAACGCAGAAAAAAACCAGTTTTCCTTATTATGTAAAATTCAAAATTTATTGTGCAAGTTAGCTGTTCAAATATACGCGTATTATTTTTTCTTAGTTTAGCAGAAAACTAACATTCAGGAGCTAAAATTTACAACACTAAACGTGAACTGCATTTGATGTGTTCAAATGTGTGCTTAAATTCGGCTGTTGTAATGTAAGGTATCGAAGCATCATTATATTCATCATAACAAATGGAAATAACTAATTAAATGCATAATGAAATTTTGATTCTCATTGTTTCATAGAAAATGTTTCAAACAGATAAAATTGGGAAATATAGTAAATATTTCAAAATAATATGACAGATTCAAGGAATATAATTATAGCTTTAAAACTAGCAGCTTATTAAAAACTCTTCAATTTATGATTTTAAGAACAGCTCATCGGAATGAGATGCTTAAATACACTCCTTTTTGAAAAAATTGTTTTAATATTAATTAATCAAAATATGTTCTTACCATTTTCTTGTTCCGTTATTTCGACGGCATCAACATCAGACTCGCTTATCATTTTTGGAACATCCGTTAGAATCGCAGATTTAAATAATTTAATGAAAGACCTGATTTTGTTTATACTGACACATGTTTTTTATGACCTGCTACCAGAAAGCGCTGTTGACGATTTACTAGTGCAAGTAATGCCAGTGTTTCTTAACGGTTAAACAATGTTAAAATAAATTAAGGTTAACCCTTTCGATCCGACTTTTGCATAATTAACTTTCAATCATTTTCTTGGTATCTCCCACTTATTACGACACTCCGTAACTACCATAAGCAAAATTGAAAATTTTTATAATAGGTACATGTGTTTTTCGACCATGTGACAAATATGTCCCACTAGTATTATAAACGTTTAAAATTGATTTTAGTATTTGGAAAATGTTCTGGGAAGTATATGTCCCATTAGGACCCAAAGGGTTAAACGAAGTTTGGGATAACAAATTTACCATAATTTAAAGTAGCTTAAAGCTGAATAGATATATTTTTGCATGCGAGTAAATACATTTTAGATGGTTTTTGAACTTTGCCCATGGAACTCAGATGTCTTACGACTGTTGAATGATCACATTCCATAATATCGGCCAGTTCTCTTGTTGAATAATGAGGATTATCGTGAATGAGAAAGTTCAAACGCTCTTCATCAAAGTCTGGCGTTCTTCCAGAACGTGGTGCATCAGTAAGATCGAAATTTCCTTCTCTAAAGCGAGAAAACCATTTACGCGCTGTGCTGTCACCCATGGCATCTTCTCCGTATACTTCACGAATATTCCTGGCCGCCTCTGCCGCGTTTTCTTGACGATTGAAAAAATACAGAAGCAAGTGTCGGAAATGTTCTTTTTCTTCGATTTGGCACTCCATCTTGCTTTAGATGCGAAACACAGATATCTAATTCAAATTTTCAAAGTTAGTCCAAATAAATGCGATGAAACATTTAAACAACGAATTCAAATCATTAAATTGATCTCTTGTGGTAGGAAAATCATACATATTCTGCTTCGAAGGTGAGCGCTACGAACTTATGCACCAACCTAATAGTAAGTGATTATAGTTCTACACTGCTAAGATCACTTACAAATTTTGAAGTTGTAGCACTGGATATGTTGGGTTGGATTGCGTGTACACTTAGTGCAAGTTAAAAGTTATCACTCACATTTACAATAAACTGAGATTTTTTATCAAATTGAAAAGCAGCATGTGTGGTGAGTTTTTGCGTCGTAGCTATTCTTTCTACATTATATAACCACGTTTTACTCTGCTTCGGTTCTAAATATTTGTCGTTTGTACCTTCGAATATTTAAAACAGCACGAATCTAAACATTGTGTGTTGTACTTGTAGGTTTTGAAATACATAATTTGCAATATAATCTCGTCAGAGGCGCAATAGCAAATTTTATACATAATTACAAGATTCCTATAGGTATATTAATAAATAACCAATAGTATACAATAGCCAAAATTGCTAGGTTACTGATATCATAATTTTAATTTTATTAATATGTACTCTTATGAGTACATTGAGGTTAAAATTACCAAATAATGAAGAAATGCAACATTGGATATTTTTTTACTTTACTTTACTGCTATTTATCATATTATACTTCATTTAAAAACGCATGCAAACAATTTTATACTTACAATTTGCAGAAACTAAACTAATAAAATTAACATGATAAAAATATAATCATCACTTATGGAACACAAAAAAGCAAGTTAGATCATAGTAAACACAAAGAAAACCATCACATTTGAGCATTTGAAACGGATTCGTCAGGAGCAACCAGGATTATGGCATCAATTTTGCTTTCCAGTGATATGTTGCGTTCAGTTGTCACATGTATCATTACAAAGTTCATCAATAGAAAGAGGCTGGATTGCTTTACGCTCAAATTTTTCAATTCTTCGGAAATAGAAAAGCTGAGTCAAAGCTCAACAGCTTTAGATGAAGAAACAAAATATAATTTAGCGATTACAGACCTAGTTAATTTTTACTGAGATTTATTTGCTTTGTTGCTGAACTTAGATCGCTTCGAATGCATATCATTGGCATATGCCTGTTATATTGTAAAATGCAGCTTACCAAATTGAGTCACATTGCTGAAAATTATTATAATGGCCTATCAATCATAATTTACATCACATGAACGCTTGCAAATTCATCGTCGATTATTTCTTTAAAAATTTTCCTCTAATCGATTCCATAAATTGAAGGTTCTTGTGTAATAATAATAATCTCTAATACAGTAAGCAAGTCATCTAAATAGATCTTCAATTCAATAAAACAATACATTTCTTCTGATAAAATAGTGTTGTAAATATATTTCCGTGCTCTACAATCAAGTTAACAAAAGTTTATATTTGTTGTTGTCTGTACTACCAAGAATAACAGTTCTCGTTTTAGGTCTTCGCTCTTCTTATTCACTATCATCACAAGTAATATTTTCTCGTGATTACAATAAATTATGTTAATTGTAGATCAGTCGTTATCTTCACTTATCTCAGCGAGCAACTGCAAAAGAAGTTTTTCAAAGAACCAAAGAACATTTTAATATTGGAACAATTGGGCATGTAGATCATGGGAAAACTACTTTAACAGCAGCTATCACAAAAAGTATTACATTTGTTTAGCCTAAATTTTATTAAATCAAAACCAATTTTCGAAATTTTAAATATCTGAATATTCTTTATTAATTTTTTGAAATTAATGCCTTTTTAGTGTAGAATTTTAATTTAGTTCAATCAGAGAAATTCAAAACAGCAGTTAAGCGATATGAAGATATTGATAATGCGCCTGAAGAAAAATCCAGAGGAATCACAATCAACGCTGCAAATGTTGAATACGAAAGTGAAAAACGTCATTATTCTCATGTCGATTGTCCGGGTCATTTAGATTATATCAAGGTACCGCGTTTAAGCATGATATTTATACAAGAAGTGTAAAATTTGACAGACGGTTTGCTTCAAGTTTGAAAAATTTTAGGAAAATTAATTGAATGCGTTGCATACATATTAGCGATTCATATTCGTTGGACGCGTTCGCGGATAGAAAACGTTGACACGTGTATGCACTGGAAAATATTTTGCCTTCACGGGTGCCAATTGTGTTTTTGAATTTAAATTCCGTGAACTGATAGCAACTGAGCTAAATTGCTCGTGTGCCAATTAAATTCCACAACTGCATTCACGGGGTTAACGTTTAGAATGCAGAACGATTTTAGTTACGAATCTTTTATCTATGAAAAAGTGCAAGAGACTTTCAACTTGGAAAACAATTTAACATTTGCAAATACATGTACATTAAAACTTCAAGATGTTCAATTAAAAAAGCTGGATTTTTCACGAGAAATTACTGAATATATAGTTACGAATTATCATCGGCAAAAAGTTAGTATGTTCAAACAAAGTATGCAAAGTTCCATAAGTCGAAAAAGTTTGCTATTGAAATTAATTTATTCAGTTTATTGTGTATAATGCAGCTCATTCGGAAGTATCTTGTAAATACTTTTCTGGAAAATGATTTACACAAAGACTAGCCAAATTTTAAATTTTGTAATTACTAAAGGCTTCATTTGTTGAGTTTCCAACAGTGTTAAGGTTGCCTTGATCTCATATGCAAGCCATCCATTTTTCAAGACATCATCTTTTCCTCTATCACGAATGAAACAAATTTAGGTCAATAAAATTTTAATACGATGCACGTGGCGAAATTTGCTCTCATTCCAAGTTTTTGAGAATCACCATTCATGGCATTTTTTAACTTTATTTGTCATTTTTTAGAATATGATTACGGGCTCTTCACAAATGGACGGAGCGATATTAGTTGTTGCGGCCACAGACGGCCAAATGCCTCAAACTCGTGAACATTTGCTGCTTTCCAAACAAACTGGAATCGAGAAGATTATTGTTTACATTAACAAAGTATGTCTTCTCTTAATAGTATATCCATTTTCATGAAAACTTGTTTGTATTAATGATCTTTCTTTGTGCTATTGTAAGTCACTTGGTCTAATTTCACTCATGTTTGCAGGTTGATGCTGTCGAGGATGATGAAATGTTGGAATTAGTTGAAATGGAAATGAGAGAGGTGTTGGCGGAGTATGGTTTTGATGGCGAAAACACACCGTTCATCAAAGGTTCTGCTCTCAACGCATTAAAAGTATGTGTTTGATTCAACAATGCACTTTTAAAAAGAGAGTTTGAAATCAAATTATAAATTACTTGTTTTTCAGATGTTTTTTCAAAAAATATCAGATAAGTTGCTAATTTTCAGTGCATTTCTCAGGCTTAAACTTCATAATCTGCTTCATGCTTTGTTTAATGTGTTCTAAAATATTCAATCGTCACACAGAGGTTGTCAGCAAAAAAGGAACCCCAGTAATTTATTGCTTATTTATTGTCCCAATTTTTAAACTTGAGAATTTGGAGAAGACTTTTTTTGAAAATCGTTTTTCTAAAAAACTATTTTTTCATGTAATAAATATCTATATTTAGGGGAAGGACGACAAAACTGGTAAAGAAAGCATACAAGAGTTACTTACTATAGCAGATGAGTATCTGACTTTGCCTTCACGACCATTAGACAAGCCTTTTATGTTGCCAATAGAACATGTTTACGGTATCGAAGGCCGAGGAACTGTTGTTGCTGGAATGCTTAGAAGGGGTACACTAAAAAAGTCCACACCTGCAGAAATCATTGGTAAAGGCAAGAAATTAAAAACCGTTGTAACAGGTAAGCAATGCATGTTTTTAGAATGGGGTTTTCAAAATTATAATGAAGTATATTTCGATTCTGTGGTTAATCCCCATATTTAGGTGTAGAAACGTTTAAGAAAACACTTGAAACTGCAGAGGCAGGTGATAATGTTGGTTGTTTAATTCGAGGAGTTAAGCGAGATGAAGTGAGTCGTGGAATGGTTTTGGGTAATCCTGGTAGTTATAAATCTTTCCCTAAATGTTCAGCTCAAATATACATTCTTACACCTGGCGAAGGTGGGCGTGAAAAGGGCGTTATAAAAGGTTTGAATTTCAATGCAATTTAGTACTTTTATTCAGAATGTTAAATTTTTCAAAAGCCTGTTATTGACAATATCAATTGATTGAGTTGACGTTGACTTACGTTATGAATTCCTATATTCAACTCCTTATAATACCTATCTCCATAAATGAATGCCTTTAATGAAAATATGACTATCGTCTTATTTTTATTCATAATATATCGAAAGTGACGTTCTGGTGGATGCACTTTGTGAAAGCTTTTCTTATACATGTTTTGAAATTCGTCTTACTATTGGAAATGTGCGATGCGGGCTCAATAAATTTGCTTCTTTTATCGTTTTTTATACGCTTTGCCATTTTCCAAGATTTTATTCCTTGTAAACTAAATGTGCATTAACAACGCCAAGATCTTTTTTTTGGAAAGATTGGTTTGAAATTATCACTAGAGGTTTGTCTCCATAAATTAAAGAATCCAGCGTTGGCTATGATGACTTTTAACTGACTAGCCCCTTTTTAGTAATTTTTTTTTACTAAAATAACTTCAAGTCATTTTTGGTTACTCTTTGCTTGATTGGCTTAAATTTGCACATATAAATCGAGCATTAATTAATGAGAAATGCAAATTTTTTGCATTGGACGTAATATTATTTTCCCAGTGTTTAGCCTCTCATTCTTGTTTTTCCTTTTACTACTGATATATACTTAAATATAATTCGACATGAGACTTATGTACTATTAATTGTATGAGAAGTTTAAAACCTTTTTAAGTATCTTTTGCTGTATTTCCCACCCATACTTAAGCAATCTTCAAAATACTTTGTTTCAAAGCTGAACTTTTGTCCTCTATTTTTGTCTGACAGACCCCACATTAGTTTCTTTATTTCTTTAAAACGAACTTCTTGTTTATCCAAAATTACTTTGCCCCTTTTTTTCTTGAATGAAGTGACAACCCTGAAGAAACCTCTTAAATTTTCAAACTAATTTGGATACATGTCTGCATTTTGCGAAGGAATAAATTATTTCGAATAATTTTTCGATTAAATTTTGGACCTGCAGAAATCATTGGTAAAGGCAAGAAATTAAAAACCGTTGTAACAGGTAAGCAATGCATGTTTTTAGAATGGGGTTTCCAAAATTACATGAAATATATTTCGATTCTGTGGTTAATCTCCATATTTAGGTGTAGAAACGTTTAAGAAAACACTTGAAACTGCAGAGGCAGGTGATAATGTTGGTTGTTTAATTCGAGGAGTTAAGCGAGATGAAGTGAGTCGTGGAATGGTTTTGGGTAATCCTGGTAGTTATAAATCTTTCCCTAAATGTTCAGCTCAAATATACATTCTTACACCTGGCGAAGGTGGGCGTGAAAAGGGCGTTATAAAAGGTTTGAATTTCAATGCAATTTAGTACTTTTATTCAGAATGTTAAATTTTTCAAAAGCCTGTTATTGACAATATCAATTGATTGAGTTGACGTTGACTTACGTTATGAATTCCTATATTCAACTCCTTATAATACCTATCTTCATAAATGAATGCCTTTAATGAAAATATGACTATCGTCTTATTTTTATTTATAATATATCGAAAGTGACGTTCTGGTGGATGCACTTTGTGAAAGCTTTTCTTATACATGTTTTAAAATTCGTCTTACTATTGGAAATGTGCGATGCGGGCTCAATAAATTTGCTTCTTTTATCGTTTTTTACACGCTTTGCCATTTTCCAAGATTTTATTCCTTGTAAACTAAATGTGCATTAACAACGCCAAGAGATTGATTTGAAATAATCACTAGAGGTTTTTCTCCATAAATTAAGGAATCCAGCGTTGGCAATGATGACTTTTAACTGACTAGCCCCTTTTTAGTAATTTTTTTTTACTAAAATAACTTCAAGTCATTTTTGGTTACTCTTTGCTTGATTGGCTTAAATTTGCACATATAAATCGAGCATTAATTAATGAGAAATGCAAATTTTTTGCATTGGACGTAATATTATTTTCCCAGTGTTTAGCCTCTCATTCTTGTTTTTCCTTTTACTACTGATATATACTTAAATATAATTCGACATGAGACTTATGTACTATTAATTGTATGAGAAGTTTAAAACCTTTTTAAGTATCTTTTGCTGTATTTCCCACCCATACTTAAGCAATCTTCAAAATACTTTGTTTCAAACGCTGAGCTTTCGTCCTCTATTTTTGTCTGACAGACCCCACTTTAGTTTCTTTATTTCTTTAAAACGAGCTTCTTGTTTATCCAAAATTACTTTGTCCCTTTTTTTCTTGAATGAAGTGACAACCCTGAAGAAACCTATTAAATTTTCAAACTAATTTGGATACATGTCTGCGAAGGAATAAATTATTTCGAATAATTTTTCGATTAAATTTTATCATTTACTTACATGGCTTAGTTTTTGAACATGCTTAAGTTGTTGATGACGTTTACAATCTCTAGTTGTTGTTTCTCATTTCTACAAATAGTGAAATGGAAAAGTGCTTCTAAGTATAGTATATTTTTATCTTTAGGTAATCATTTAATGGTCTATAGTTTGACTTGGAATTGTGCTGCCAAAGTTTTTCCCAAAGACGAAAACACTGATGTACTAATGCCTGGAGAGGCTGCTGAAGTGTTATTAGAATTTAACAAAAATATGGTAATGGAACCAGGACAGAAACTTTCATTTCGGATTGGAAAGGAAAGTGTAGGCAGTGGAATTGTCAAAGAATGTACTGAAGATGATTAAATGTTAATATTTTTTGTTAATAAACTTTTTTACCAAATAGAACTAATATATATTATGTATAGAACTATATTATTTTTTAATATTTTTTCATGCAATTCTCCAAACATTTATATATCTGCTCTGAAATTTTTCATTCTAAGATTCATGCTGCTTGACTTTTTGCAACAAAATTCCAATATATATATATATATATATATATATATATANGTTTCAGGGCCAGTTCTTAAGCAGCCAAAAGTCTTGTGATGCAATCCACTGTTTCACAACTTTGGCGCTGTGGCAAGGAGCACCATCTTGTTGTATTACAGATGTTTTGCGGAGCTGCATAAACAGGAACTTTCTCCTGAATTATTTTGAGGTAGGCCTTGGCTGTGACTGTCTCGTTGTGAGGAACAAAATGCAGACCAACACGCCCATTCGCAGTTATAGCACCCAAATCATGACAGAAGGTGCTGAGCAGACAGTTTGTTGGGTGTAACGTGTGTTGAATCTTTGGTTTCTTGGTCGTCGAATGTGTGACCGGTATGATGTAAACTGGCAAATCTTGGATTCCTCACTAAACATTACTTGATGCCACATCTCAGGGGTGTAGTGTTGGTATTGTCTGCAGAAGCGCAACCTGTCTTGAACGTTCTTTGAAGACAATCAGGGTTTGGCTGCCGGTTTGCACAATGGAATGTCAAAAGTAGTATTCAATCGAGGCCTAATGGTGCGGGTTGATACATTCTGCACTACCGCACCTAGATTTGCTTTGACTTCAGAAGATGAAGAGAATGGTTGATTGACGATGTAATGGTGAATGAGATGGTCAGTCTG
>CABFPE010000112.1:1292249-1308732 GCA_900660155.1 Hofstenia miamia | reverse complement strand
GATGTAATGGTGAATGAGATGGTCAGTCTGAGCGGTTGTCACTTTTGGTCTTCTAGACCAGAGAATTGATACCTCAACCCAACACCACCTAACATCTAGACTTTGATTTGAAATATTTAATAGTTTGGATATCAGTCTAATCACTATATTCACTACCTGCACTTGACCTAACCAGAGAATTGATACCTCAACCCAACACCATTCAAAATCTAGACTTTGATTTGAAAATTGCTTGGATATCCCTCTAATCATATGATACTTAACATCAGTGCTTTTCTCATGAAATAATAATAGTTTTTCATGGTAATTACTTAGTACTGACCATCCTTCTAGAGCAAAGTGGTTAATAAAAGCAGCAAAATTTTCCTCAATCAATCTAAGATTTGGACATTTGTTGGCCAAACTAATAAGCTATTCACTTACCTCAACTTCACCTGAATAGAAAGCTGAATTTAGGCCGGGTTTAAGCAGGTTGTCAATGTCATTCTCTATTTCAAAAGAGACAATCTCAAGATTTTCAATTTTTTGCATAGATCTGAAATTAAAAATTGATAAAAATGACTAAATCATTAAATACCATTTGGTTTGTATTCACTCACACTGTCAATTTATCTATGTCCTCTTAAATGACTTTTTTCTATTTCACAATTTATCTCCATGTAAGCAATTACATCATCTGCAAAAAGTCTTATTGTACAATATTTGAGAGAATCAGATATGTCATTTATGAACAACAAGAATAGTATAGGTCCCAAAACAAACCCTGGGAAACTCCTGAATTTACTTTAAGACGCATAGATTTTATGCCCTCAATATTTACTTTTTGGTTTCTATTTGATAAAAAATCGCTTATCCAATTAGTAATGTTGTGTTTAATATTTTATTTGGCTAATTTACTAATTACTATGGAATGGGGCATGTTGAAAACCTTTTAAGCATTTATTTAGATCAATTTTAGATTGCTAATTATTATATGCTACAGCATTTTACAACAAATGCACGTTAAAGATACTGGCCTACAATTGGGAGGTGCTGAGCCACATCCTCTTCTTTGGATTGGTATGACATTTGCAGTTTTTCTAGTCGTGGGTAATACGCAATGATCAATTCGGTATTGAGAAATATAAGTTAATAAATTTGAAATAATTGGCACATTTATATTAGTAACTTCTCTTCTCAGATCATCAGGTCCAGGTGATTTTCCTTTTTTAAGCTTCTTCATTAGTCTTGTAACTTTATCTACGTCTATTATCAATCTTTCAAACTTTGAATCCTACATAACTTCTTTGTACAAATTATTAATATCATTATTAAATACACTTTGAAAATATTCAATAAATTCATAAGCAATTTCTCGTACAGATTTATTGCCTTGTATTACTAATGAAAAAGGTGTATATGATAATTCCCTGACATTCTATTCATATGATTGAAGAAAGGTTTTGTTTGCCCATTTGAAATTGGTTAAAAAAATGTACTTGTTATAATAAGCATTTTCTATGTTCCTGAACAATTTTTTATGTTCTCGTCTTGTACTCTTGTAAATTCTAATATTTTCAACTTTTTTATATTTTTACATCTCTACAATTATCTGTTATTCTTCAGTGCTTTTCTGGCTCTAATGTTGAACTAAATAGGCTCATTATTTTTTTTTGATTTTAAGTTTATGCTTTGTACAATCGCTTTTTTTAGATCAGATATAAGAACTTCCCAAACTTGATCAATATCTGTATTTGCTAAGATTGCTTCCTCTACATTTGCTAATGTTTGATTTAAGTATTCTCTAATACCAACTAATTCATCTACTTTATAGTTAAGCTTAACAATTTTAGAAATATTATCAGATTCTTCAAAAGATGTTTCAATTTCAAAGTTAACCTGGATTAACTAAATTTACCTGACAAACTTTATCCGGTTTATTTGTTATTACAATATCTAAAATGCTTCCTTTTCATGATTAGGTTGCCTAACATGTTGTGATAAATCGTATTCTTTCAAATAATTAAGTTAAACAGATGTTTTGATTAGAAGTGATTTTAATCTATTCAATGATCCAAACTATGTGAAGAATATTGAAATCTCCTAGCAACAAACAGGAATCACTAATATACTTTTCAAATAAATGCTGCAACATTTTTTCAAGTGAATCTAGGCAAGCAGCTATCTTATTTGGTGGTATATAACAGCAAACTATATCCAATTCTTATTCATACTTCTTTTACTCTATCACATTTGAGTTGTACTGCCACTACTTCTAATGGCTTAATTTCAAGATCAATATTGGATTTTTTGTGTTTATGAATTTGAATTAGAACACCGCCACATAAAAATCACGATCCTTTAAATAAGATAAGATAAAATAAGATAAGCTAAGCTTTATTCTGGTAAATTTTTTTACAATGAAACACTGATAAATTAGCAGAATAGTGTCATGAAATATGAAAACAATGATAAAAGTAGGGAATATTTACAATGGGATTCAAGACACAGATAAATAGTGCTGCTCAGACTATGGATTATTTGTTAATGTCGAGAAATTATATTACCATATTTTATCTTATCTTAATTTACCTATTTGGTTCAATTTTAAGGCCAAAAAAGCAATGAAGAACAGAGAATTGTATAAAAGATATAAAAGTACAAAAATGTTGAAGATTTTAGAATTTACAAGACTGTAAGTCGAAAACAAAAAAATTGTTAACTTATATCCTGAATCAATGATAAAATTATTTAAAACTGAATTGTCAGTGTGTTTCTGTTATACATAAAATATTGTATTCAGTGGTTAAAGTTTTAGTTTCATTTGATTTTCCTTTAATAGATCTTACATTGATTAACAGTTGTTTAGTGTTATATTTCCACTACTGTTTTTATTCTGATCTTGAAGTGTTTCCCATTTTCTTGATTGACTTCTCTGATCTCTCTCAACTTTTTAGGTAATTGGAAAATCCTCCGCCCTTTCAAGGGTATTTAAGTCAATCCTAGAAAAACACCCGATTTTTTAAGTCGTTTATACGTTTTAGTATATCCTACTTCCTCTGTTTCGAGTCAGTGCACAATCTTGCAGGACTTTTGTGATATTCTTTATTCACATCTTTTTTACCAAGCCTATTTGCAATGTTTTCCCGAGGATATCAGAATAACTTTTGCTTCTTTCCCCAATAGTATTTACAAGAAGATATTTCATTTCTTCTTTAAATGAAAAAAACTGGTTAACAATACACGTCTTGAGATTTGCAGTTGTCAGGTTAGGGAGAGTCTTAATTTCCTCAGATATACGCTATATATTTTCGCTAATATTAATAAATGCTGATAAGGTTTACAGATTCTGAAGCATTCTTGTTAATACAGATAAAATTGAATGTTGAGAAGTAACAATGGTAGTGAACAAGAGTTTCAATGCAACTTTTGGCTAAAATGCATCTTAGCACTGCAACCAAAACTTGAAAACATTGAAGAATTGTCTTTCATTATTACATCGCCTTTAGAGCAATGCGTTTTACACACGATTTCTATTCAAAACTACGACCAACTAGATTGGGGTCTGAATACCAATTCTATTTCAGTTCAATTTGCTTTTGCAGTGATGTGTTCGCCAACACTATTGAATCCAATCACATACTTACTGTAGGGGTAGGCAGTATGAACATTTTGGGAGTTGTTTCAGTTAGGTTCGATATCACTCAAAATAGCAGTATCGGTATGACTATGAAAAAGAAATAATATATTTGGCATATATATATATATAAGTATGTATGTATGAAAAGCATAAATATGAAAATAATGGTGGCAAGCACTTGCTGTCTAAACAACTAAAGGGAATAATGAATTCATTAGTAAGAAGTACCGTAAATTCTCATGCATAAGCTACGCATGTAAACAACATTTTGCTGAAAAGATTAGAGTGCAGCTTATAGGTGTAGTCTAAAAATTATAGCTATAAACTTCTCACTAAGTTCAGAGTTAAGGTATATCTTAGAATGCCCAAGTGCTGAAAAAATTATTCAACAATAAGACACTATGTATACACAGCATTCAATTTTGCCCTTCTTGATGACACGTGTTTCAATGTGTTGGCTGATTTGGTAATTATGGTTAAATTAAGTTTGTTAAATCACTGGATAACATGTTGGGAAGAACAAAATTAGTGTGTCATGCGGCTTGGTACATTTTGCAAGCTTGTATCTCAAAAACAACCTTTAAAGTTTGGTCGTTGATACATGGTGGCGTGCACAGCCTACTAATAAATAAATGTTTATTAGTAGGCTGTGTGGCAGCTTACACTCGAGGATTTACATTTATTGATAGAACTGTTATTTTTTTTACCTAAAAATTCCAATTTTGACCTTATGAAATTGATATTATTGACCTAAGAAACTCATTTTTTCATAATCTTTTAGGTCTAAATTTCTCTTAGGTATATATTCCAACACTACAGAATTATAATTAAAAACAAAAATACCATGGGTATTGTTATATCAATTATACTATATGAAAGGGAATTGCTTACCAAATTTTGACTTTATTGACTTATGTTAGACCAAGTTATTACAAATATACATGAAATTTATGAAACATTAGGGTCTGATAAAAAATAGAATTTTTAGGTGGTCCATAAAACAATGTTTAATATGAAAAGGCAAGAGACAAGTACCTACAGAAATGTTGCACATCATCAGTTTATTAAAATTGGAATGGACCTGTCGACCTTGAGCATAAATAAAAGGATCTAAGTTTCCTAATCATGACTTGCTAGAAAGAACTAAGTGCACCTTAACGCGAATGGAATGACCACGTTTGTAAATCTGATTTTTAGGATATCTCTATAAATAGCTCATTTTGTGAAAGTATTAATAACAAAATTTTGAGTGCTAATCAGGAATATAATTTTTTACTGCAGGATTAATAAACATTTTTTCTTAAGAAATTTCCTGAGTTTCATCAATGTTGGGACACAATTATCACTGTTTACTTTGAATCTCAAGAAGAAATGCTACAATGTTTGTGGTTAGCTCAATATTTTCTTGGAAAAATGTATTTGGCCAATTCAGACCAATTTAGAGAATCTGTAAAAAATTTCATTGGTTGAGATTCTTTCAGTCTATTTATATTGAAAATGTCTAATAACAGTCTTTCTTCGCCATATGATGCTGGGTTACATACCTCTTGCCATCCGCGAGTTGATTATCTCCAAACATTTAGAAGGGATTAGTCAAAGTAATATATTCCGACTTGTAGAGTGATCTTGAAGTACTGTCGGGGATGTCATCAGACGTTTCAGTTCTGAAAACATCATTGCCCCCAAGCCAAAGTCCGGAAGACCAAAGAAGATCTCCAAAACCTCCCAATCAGCTCTTATGTGTCTGTCAAAGCGAAATCCCAGAAAAACTTTAGAGGAATTTTGCAAGTAATGGGCTAATGGTCACCTCGTGACAGCAAGAACTGTGCAAAACATCCTGCAGAAGTACTCAATTGGGGCTTTCGTGGCACCCAGAAAGCCATTCTTAACCTCAAAGCAAAGATTACGCCGGGTGATGTGGGCCAATTAAATGAGAGACAATTCATCTGAACATTGGTTTAATGTTAAATTTTCAGATGAGCCAAGATTTGAACTATACTCATCGAAAAGAATGTTAATAATGAGACCAACTGGGCAGAAGTTCAGATTCTTCCCTCAAATTACTCCGAGGACCATGGATTATGGTGGGAAGTCTGTAATGATATGGGGTGCAATATGGAAGTGTGGCTTTTGCAAGATTGTTCACATCACTGGTACTCTCCTAAACTCTTAATATGCTCGGATTCTAGAAAAGGAACTCTTGCCACTCCTTATAAGTGATCAATATATCAGCAGGATGGTGCTCCATGTCTTACCTCAAAAGAAATGACAAATTTCCCTCACAATAATGGGGTTGTTATCATTGCTGACTGGCCTGGCTAATCTCCAGACCTTAACATTATTTGAAAATATGTGGAAAGACGTCAAAATCTAATTGGACAGCATACTCTTCACACTTAAGATGACCTGTGGAGCGCAATAAAGAAAAAATTTATGCAATTCCCAACAGCTTTATTGAAAGACGTTTTGCTTCAATCCTTGATCGCCTTGAAGCTGTTATTTGCTCAAAGGGGCACCCTACAAAATATTAGATGTGACAATTTTGTTGCTAAGTGCTTGTATTGCATCAATTATTAATTTATGTATCTTATTTTGAATTTACTTTTTTGGATTTGCTCATTTGTAAAAATTTTTTCAGTTGGCCGAATACATTTTTCGAATACAAGTTTTCTAATTTTGAACAAAAATTAATAGCCAATTGTTATTCTACATATTTTATGGTATTAGACATACAAATTTTCCTTTCTTAATCAAAGTAACATTTAGTTATAATTTTAGGCACCCTCTATCCAATAAATGTTCATTATTTGTTCAAAACAGCAAGGTGCTCAAATACATATTTCCAGTACTGTAAAGGCTAGCTAGGCAATAGAAACGTGTGGAATTTTTACGGATATCATTAGTCAACAATGTATAATCACAAACGAAATTTCAACTCTTAGCTAACAATGTCATGTATATCAAAAAAATGTTAGCAAACAAAGTAAAATAAAACATGCAAATTAAATTGGCCTTCTGTAAGTATCGCAAAGCTAGTAAGCACATGAATCAACACACAATGACAATTTCTATGACGTCCTTGTAACACCCCCGTCAATATCCACAAGATGGCAGGGTTCGAAGGTCAGATTGTGCTGTCCTTCGAGTCCCATTTACTACTATCAGGCTAGGGCAAGAAAAACTTCTTTCACATGCAGCATTTGTAGGTGGCAAAGCAATGACATTTGTATCAATTTATAAAGATCTGGAAATGCATTTTTGCAGGGTTCCATGAATGTATATATTTTATTCATTGCATTTATGCCTGCGTCATTTGACATTTTAGAGTATATTAGGCACTCGGTTTGCATGAACTGCAATTTCAAGAAGTATTTCTCTATTCCATAGCTTTCAGGTGAGCAAAAGCTACTTGCAAAAGATTAAAAGCCCTCATTTCTTGGGAATAATGAGTCTATCATGAAGGTCCTTCAAAATCCTTTGATTTCTTAAATGACATAATTGATTTAAGATAATTGATATGAAAACCAAAATGCCAACGGAGTGATCATTTTATATCGAAAAGCCATGCCCCCCCCTTCCCGAACATCTAAGCTGCTGAATTTTTATTAGGATAATTTTCCATTGAATAAGAATGAAAAATTAAGGAAAATAACGCAGTTTTTTATTTTAAGACGGGACTTATTCCACGTAAAATCTCTTACAAGAAGCCCTTTTAATAAGAAAAACTTAAAATAGTAATCTAAATTATGTTTGGGAAAGTTACTCATTAATGTAAAATATTTAAATTTCGCTAGTACGAAAAGCAACAAATTTCATCTAAATCGTTTGGGGTGCTATAGCACCCTGCGACGAACATTAAAAACAAAAATACATGAATGGTGAAAAATTATTAGCGATACCAGAACTATAAATTTGCGCCGGAATTATTGATTGCTCATTGACTAAAGTTTGTTGCTTATGTTCTGAGCACAGAAAATTGTGACATAATCTATGATTTTTTAGGCTTTTTTCGTCGCGAGACTGCACATTCCTTAAATGAACTGTTGATGTTCACAGGAATGTAAATAAACACGTTTTTGCATTTCGCTTCGCCGGCACGAAATTTGCCAAGGCAAGATTGGAAGAAAGGGTTCCTCGTGCCAATCAAGTCTCATGAAATGTACAGGGGTAGAATATTTCAGAGTAACTGGGAGCATAAATGGCAACTTTCAGCAACTAACTAATTTCAACACATTTTACGATCTGGTCTCAACCTGCCTAACTAATTTCCTACTCTGGATGCAGACAATGAAAAGCAATGTGTTGAATAATCATGTTAAATTTTGAAATATTACAACATTATCAATTGCTCTTCTAGTACTACAATCTAATACAGTCAATTTTGGTCAAGTAAACCAAAAAATTCAAGAAATGTTTTTGTCAACGAACATAAAATGGGCCCTAAAATGGTGATGATTTAAATAGGTCCAACCGGATTTTGGTTGGCGTTGGTCTCAATTTTTGGCCAATGTCCATCTATGTTTGAAATATATTGCTTTTTTAATTCAATGAAAGCAAGAATAGCACAAACAATGGCAAATTAAGGAAATAACTTAAAATTTATATTGCAAGACATTAAAACATTTCTAGTAGTATTAAAATCCTTGATAAGATAAGATAACACAAGACAATGTTTATTAAGAGAAGTTAGAACAATTAAATATAAACTGATGGATTCTCAAAATAGCGTCATTAAAAAAATAAAAAGCATACTATTTACAAAACTATAAATTGATAGCAGGCTTAGAATAAGTTTAAATTTTAGTAAATGTGTGATTGCTATTATAGAATTTCTACCCTGTCCAAGATCTTCCTGAGATGAATTTTTGCTTAAGAATTTTTGTGAAGTTACTAAAGAAGTCAACTGACTAAATCAGTGGGTGAGACCAAGATCCGGGTCCGCACCATACCACTAGAAGTGTGCCTGGCCGGTTTGATCTTGAGAAACCTTTGGCGACCCCTGGCACGCAGGGTGCTGACCTGTGTTGAGTCTGATCAGGAGAGTGAAGCCGAAGGCCGAACTTCAGTTGAGAGGGGTGCACCTCTCCCGCTTTGGCCAATCAAGACTACTAACGGTGGTAACTTAAGGGACAGCCTGCTGGCGGCTAATATATCCGTGAAAGCAAATCCGAAGCAGTACTTACTAAAATGTAAAGCATTCTAGCTAGTAGAGGCCTCGCTGAATTCCTTAATAGATGAAAATATGTTGGATCATAACTACCTTTGACACAGCAAAGCTGCCTCACAGGAAGGCAAAGCAAACGCTGGCCTTGGCCTATCTCATAGGCCAGAGACAGAGAGTTTCCTCTCCACCGCAAGGAGGTACTCTTTGGGACGTTTTATGCAAGCCATTTTGGTTCCCTGTTTAAGAATAAATCTTTTCACACTATTACGGAATTCTTTCAGTGTCTTAATTTGCTTAATTTGGTTAGGTTGATTATTCCATTACCTTATACTTACGTTTTAAAATGAGTTTTCTTTAACTTTACGTCTGAACCTAGTGATAACGTATTTTTTAGATCGTCTATTGAAAGTTTTACTGAATTCAGGGAGACTTATCTTATCATATCGCGACTTTGAAAAATAATATAGCAATATTGATTTGTATTAATTGTTGAGAAGAAGGACACGTTTCCAAAATATAATTTTTGGTGCGACTAAAATTTCTTTTGCAAATCTTTACGGCCCATTTATATTGCAGGTGAAGTTTATTTATCAATGCAATGATGTGCTCAAATTTGAAAATAGTACACTCCCGTAATTTAGGTGGCTCATAACAAAGGCGGGGAATAGCTGAATTATTGCATGAGGAGGTAATAGGTCAGCAACCTGAGAAATAGTTTTATGCCAGCAACAATTTCTTTCTGTGTAGATTTAATGTGCTCGGATGAGGGCATCATTCGTTGAAAAACCTCTTCTAAATCCAAATTGGGTTGCAGAAAGCAGATTGTTTTTTAATATGCTTGCACATTTGATTAAATATTAGTCTTTCAAAAACTTTACTTATTGATGTCGTAATTGAAATAGGCCTATAGTTAAGTGGGCACGTTTCATCATTTTTTTTAGTAAAGCGGAGTAACACGTGCTTCTTTTAAGCAGTCTGGAAATGTTATGGATTTAATGCATTCATTAAAAATGTAGTTAAGAGGAATGTTAATTAAGTTTGCGGTTTCCTTAAGTATCAATGCGGGAATATTTGACGACCCACTGTATTTGCCGGATTAGAAATTGTTTAAAGCTTTGAGCATTTCATAACTAGTCGTAAGTCTAAAGGTAAAATCGGGTGCATAAAGCTTTTCATTTTCAACAAATTTTACATTATCCCCAGAATAATTGCCCAACTTGATAGAAAAATTCATTTTTTCAAACCAAATGTGAGACTTAAATATATATTTTGAATTATATTTTTTATTGAAATTTGATATTAGATTGGATTACAAATTTTAAATCATATAAAAGCAACATTAAATAAATAAATACTCCATTATTGTTATGCGGAATGCACGACTCTATAAAAATTTTTGCGTTAGTGATTGCAATTATCACGAACTTTCTTAAAACTAAGTTGATCCTGCAATTGCATGTTGCATCTCACATGAGAAGTTTTGATTGAAGCGCATCCTAAATTATCATTAAAATTTGCAGCAACTAAGGTATTCCACTTGCTTCTTTGTGTTTCTTCTGCTTTTCCATTTGCAAGTTTACACAAACAAATGTGTTTAGTTGCTTTACAATTTTATCTCTATTTAATGGCTAACATGAATCGAATTTTCAGATTTGAAATGTTCCTCACCAATTTTATAAGTTGTTAGAAAGAATAACACGGAACCTGTTGTATGAACAATGAAATTCAATTTGAAAACTTCACTTAGATTGAGATTATTAACATACCTAAACTGGCATTACATGTAAAAATGTGCGTAATGCATAAAATGTATATAGACAATTTTAGGATCCGATACAGATTTGAAATTTTCTCAAATAGTACATCCGATCCAATTTCATCTCTGGTGTACGGTACCGGTACTAAAAAAAATTTAACAGTGCGGTACAGGGACCGATTTTTGTGGCAGCACAGAACTCTACAATTCACACAGCTTAAATTTTATAACAAACAGTGCACTACAAGATAAAATTTTCCATAAGCCAAATATTTAAGGTGAGTGTTGTTTGGTTTTGCAGATTTTCTTTCATTAATACAGTCAGATTTGATATTTTAAAAATCTGTAAGTAGTTATTTATGTATATGTATTTTAAATAAAGCCACTTTGTATCTAAAAGTGAATATAACAATTTAATAACAAATTAAAATTGTTATCTTTATTCATTAAATATTACCTCTACCAGCATCAACTTCCATTAATTAAAACAGCGCTTTATTTAAGGTAAGCAAACTTTGTTTTACATTTCCGTTTCAGACGTAAAGTCAATTTTACTTTCCACATGTTTGTATTTCTATATTAACTAATTGGAATTGTAGTTTAAAGAAAAAATCTATTTCGCCTTCGCTTGAATGTGGAAGATAAAAAACAGTTAATACGTAATGTAGATTGAAAAAAATATTTTTAGATTCCCAAAATTGTCAAATATAAAGATGAGAATAGCATTCACACAGTCAAGAGTTTTTGTTACAATTTTTTTTTGCTAAATTCATAATTGAATTTAAAATAAATTTCTTAGCTATTTCATAAATTTGTGTCGAAATTAATCAACAGATAAAATGTAAACAACAAACTTTTAAATGTTAAATGTTTATAATTTAAGATAACAAAAAAATGAGCACATTTCTACATCTGATTAAAAAGTTTACAATCGTAAATAAATACCTTTTAAATTTTGAGACGGAATTTTTCTCAAAAATGGACATTTCTATTCACGAATAATATGTTGGAATTACAAAATATTAATAGCCTTTTATAATCAAGGAGAGTGTTTAGAATATCAAATATTTTTTCTAATTAACTCCGCAAAAATTATAACAAAACCTGCACTGTTTTAAAAACACGTACAAAGAATAAAAAGTTAACACAATAATTCACTTAAAAATAAACTAAAAATCGAAAAGTACGCATTAAAGAAATTTGTATAGCACCGCAGTAACAATACGAGGCAGTCTTTAAACTCATCTAGTGGAAGAAGTTAACAAGAAGACACGTGGCCGACAGCTTTTCCATTATTGGTCTTTGAAAATGGCTCTAAATAAAAATCATGATTTTGAATGCATGTAAAATGATTAGAGTCATTCTTGCTTTCTGTCGGTGATTATCATTATATATATATATATATATATATATATAACATAATTCAAAAGCATAATTTACGAATGCGGGCCGAGTTAAAACAAATGTGGGATGTAGGTAGCGCTAGGCTAGACCAGGCCAGGCCGTTTCTTGAAAAGTACATAGGATGCGAGGCGGGTCAATTTTTTTGCGAAATTATGTACGCCCAAAAATAACAACCGCTTCCATCTTTGGGCCAAGTACGTCGCATACAGAAACTACTAAAGGCAATTTCGGACAATCGGAACTGCTGAAGCTTTGCACGACGACTTTGTTGAGAGTTGCCAAAGAATGGATTCCGAACCGCGATTAAAAGCCTTCCAAATAATATGTTGTCCGCTACTTCACTTTCACCTGAAAATCATAGCGTATGTTGTTAACAGAAGATGACACATGAGTTGCCCTAATAACAATTCGAATTTCACAAGCACTAACAGAGCCTACCAATGGTAGAATTAGGTGTTCAAATATACTATTAGAAAGCGAGAACATTAATCCCGTAGACGACGTACATGAGCAAGTTGATTTCACTGCTTCCCGTGAAATATGCGACTTTCCCAAACGTTAATGAAAAATTGGATTTTTTCAAAACAGTAGAAGGGTAGTAGTAATAAAACTCCCGGTTGTATATATGCAGTTCTCTAAAAGTGATAATTTTTTAATAACTTTTTACACTTTTCTATTGATTTTGATAAGAAAAAAGGCGTTTTTTGAAATTCAGGCTTTTACAGCCAGGGGTCAAAAAATGATCACTTTTAGAAAACTGCATATATACAACCGGGAGTTTTATTACTACTAAGGGTCATTCGCCCATCAGTATTTTCGGGATCAGAAGGAATAATGGCGGAAACTAAGTGAAGTCACGAAGACAATTTTGTGTTTACAACCGTCGTAAGCTAATGCGGAACGAGTGTTCTTCAAAGCCAACATTTTTTGGAGAACAGGAAAGACGACTTGAAAATGGATACTACTAAACTTCAGATCATGCCGGGTTTTTAATATACATAGTTTTTTGGTTTTGAGTAGCTTAATTAATTGGTTAAAAAAATTGGTAAAATATTTTACCCTGCCCATCACTACAATCAAATTTTGCATATTACAAATTTAACAGTGCCGTAGTCGAAGGGATGGTGGTGGCCAATTGCCCCCCATCTCCCCCCTCTATGAAGAAAACATGAATTAATATGCATTCAGAGGTGCCTCTTTTGATACATTTTGAAGGTTCTTAACAGATCAGAAGGTGAATTTTTTCTACGAGCCCCCCTTCAGGCCGTTTCGTTCTTCACATTTGTATCTATTCCACATCTATTTCACAGCATTACAGGAGCATATTATAAAGTTTAAAAGTGCATTATGCAATGAAATTTGAATTGCTTCACTATCCCCCAAAACCATAACTTTATCGTGGCAATCCCTGCGGATGAGGTTCGGTTGGTCAAATATTTAATATCAAAGTAAAATTTAAAACTTATTTATGCATTCATCACTGCTTGCCATAGAAAACATACAGCTTTGTCCGTAAGTAATATAATCATTTTTTTTCATTTATTCATGAGCCAAATGATCAAATTCAATTGCTGAAAATACAAATTTTAGAGGAGAATCAAAGATTTCATTTGATATCAGCTAATTAGAACCAATGTAATCATATCTACTAAAATAGTTTCCTAAGTATTGAAATGCAATAAATTATCAATATTTGCCAACCAAAGAATCACAAATCACATTCACAGTAATGGCCTCATTTTTAATCCACTTTTGCACATGAGGGGCAAATTCTTCCAGATGAGAAAGTTATTGACTTGTCTTTTCAGGCATTGCTAGAAACGCTCGTTTTCTAATTCTTAAAAAATTCCTGAGTATTAAGAGAAAGAACTTTTCTTTATGCAAAGCAACTACTCCACTGATCTAGCGATCACACAGGTCTCTTAACCTGGCACTCAGTGATTTTTACTTGTGGGGTCATAAGAAATTCTTCGGTGACAAAAATTACCTGTCAAGCTCTGAATTTAAAGAGCAAATGTAATAGAAACATTATCTTTGCAGGAAATTACTTTCAAAAGTTTGTTTACAATAGTGGCAAATGCGTTTACTAAAATATGCGGTTTATGTGTAAATTGTGTTAAAATGTGTTTTTCACTCTTCATAAAAAATTCTCACTAAATATGAAACAATTTTAATCTAATTAATATCAAATGGAATCCTAGATTCTCATATTTATTCAAAAAACTTACTTCTAAACTACCCTGAATATAAATACAGAATATAAATGACAATTCATATAACATATAAACCTGACAATATGATACAAGAACATCAATTACTTATTTCAACAATTCAATTCGTTAAATAGTGCTCAGAATGTGGTGTGTGCTTTAATATCAGTAACTTTAAGCATATAAAATGTCATTCATCAAAGAAAGCATTTTGAAATACATTTTCCCAAAGCACTTTTTTTAAAATTAAATAATGAAAAAGCTTTTTACAAAAGATATTACTTTCACACGAAAATTAAGCCCATTATCTATTTCTTTGATTTAGTGTTGAAAGAAAATTATGCAAAACATGTCTAGACAGACTGTGACACAATAAAAAATTCTTCAGCTACTTATCTGTTTGAAAAGATCGTTTGATTTCAAAAAATAGACACAGTTGCCGATGAGTGAAGATTCAGCTTAGAGCACGAATAGATAATGTCATGGATCCTTTTCTCATGTTCAAAAAGCAGCATTTAGGGTAAACCCCGGTTGACTTATATTTTCATAGCTAAAACTATTTTACAATTTGATATTTAAAATCATATTTTCACTAAAATCTTCTGCAAAAGACCTCATCAATATTGGCTTTCACAAATTCGAATCAAATCAGATGCTCCAAATAAATCTGGTACCAAAAAAAACAGCTGAAACTATCAGCCTAATAAATTATTTGGACTTTAGAAATTATTATCGCTTCGTTACAATTTCTCTTTAATAAACAAGGTGAAATGAGTAAGACAAGCAATAAAGACATTTGTGTCAGTAGAATTGTGTTCTGTCTAAGAATGGTATCTATCTATACAAAGAAGTTAATAGAGGAACCTAAATTAATCGAAAAATGCAAAATCTGCAAGAAATTTATTCAAAATTGTAGGTTTGAGTTGAACGTAAAATATTTTGAAAATGCATTCCAGCCAAATTTTAAAATATGCATGTATTTAAGTAGTTTCATAAAACTAAATATTAATCCTGTTGAATGCCAAAAATAACTAAAATTTTCCATTGCAATCTGTTGGCTGTAATATGTTGTTTGATAGCCAAGGATATAATAAAAACTTCGACAAAATTTATGTAGATTAATATCCATCAAATACCAAATATTACTTTCCAAAAATTTTCATTTGAATCAGAAAAGTACCCCAACCAAAGTGCCGGTATTATTGCAGAACATGCAGTTAAATATTTTTAAGAACATAAATTTAATATTTGCTGGATAAATTATATCATTTATACCTGTAAAAGTTAAAAAAAGATGTATACAGTACAAATTATATATGAAATTGCAGCAATTTCTAACGGAAGGATCACGACTTGCATCTCCATCAGGCCATTTGAGTTGCTGTCCAAAATTTTAATAGCATAATTACTGTTGAGGTACGAAGTATTAGTATTTAAAAATTGAAATTTTTTAATATTCCAATTGCCCTATATCATATTTTGGCAGTACACGTGATATACACTTTTTGAGTGCACGCATGATAATATATATATATATATATATATATATATATATATATATAAAATGTGTATAGATGTAATATAAAGTATAAAATAAAAAATATTAAAAATAACGAAAAATCTTCAATGAACTAATTGAATAATAGAATATTGAAAATCTAGTTTGAAAAAAATGATGTTTTTGATGCTGATAACTTTTGAGTAATACCATAAATTCCAGTTACTATACTATAAGACACCGGTGAGTGAAAAAATCAAAATTGATAAATCACTTAAACGGAATTCACTGGATAAACAACATAAATGTGGATAATTCATCCGATTGCTTAAAATAAAGAAAAATGAGAAAAATTTATAAGGCCATAAACTTGGTTAGAAACGGCGAGCATTGGAAGTGTCATAAACAACTTTCGTTTTGACATATTTTAGAAGGATATAAATATAGAGTTGAATTAGATGGCTGAAGGATATTATCCGAGATTTATTAGCTTTGAAACTAACAGGTGTGAAAATAAAAATGGTGACAGACTGCAAACAATTGCTATAATATTAAAAACTTCAAGGATTGAAATCTTAATAAAAAAATAAATTAATCTAAAACCAAAATGCTCAACAATTGGATAAACACAAAATATATAGCAAGGTGTGTGCATTGGATCTAGAGCAGCTAGCTCTTTTATAAAGAAATAAATTTTAAGCATAATTTACAATTTTTAAATGAAAAAAATTAGAGATTATCATATTTATAATCTGTCTAACAGATCTGTTAACAGATTAGTTTAAAATATATATATATATATATATATATATATATATATATATATATATAT
>CABFPE010000112.1:1274853-1289121 GCA_900660155.1 Hofstenia miamia | reverse complement strand
CTTTCTTGAGTTGTTACGTTCAGTAGTTCAAAAGTAATATGCCTTTTTTCTAGTCTCATTTTTTTGCAGCCACCTATTATTTGCACTTAGTCAATGCATCGTTGAAAACGAATTTCTGGAGATAATGAAAAAATCAGATATAACACCTTTATATAAAATTGGAGATCCCCTTGTTGCTAAAAATTATAGGCCAATCTGAATAACGCAACCTCTTACTAAATTATTTGAAAAAATACTACACATACAAATCGACCAACTCCTTTACAAGTGATGCAATTATGTCAATTATCGAAAAAATATCCTCTAGTAAATCCCAATTTTTAGCCAGTTGCATAGAATTTTGAAATTTTGGAGATTAAACATGATGAAATTACGGATTTCACAAAATTCAATCAAAAGAAGCTAAATCTTTTTCATTCACTCAGTCGTATTTGACCGGTTCAAACCGGCCGGTCGTAAAATACTGACCCGACCCGACCTGCACCGGTCTGACCGGTGCCGGTCACGCCGGTTGACCCGACCGGTTTACACCTATGAAGTATACGTATTGGACTACAGTGTATTATATAAAGTATATTTCAAAATCAAATATTAGGTTTCATTATTTGAAGTTCCCGAAGCGGGAAATTTAAATGATTTCCAAACTGCTTTAAAATGTTAGTAATAAATTTGTTTTAAAATTTAAGAAGTAAGGAGACATTACAAATGTTAATGTCGCTGCTCCATTAACTAAGCATCTAATTCAAACTTATCATTCCTGCCTCTCTGATGTTACAAATTTGACTACTGCAGGACTGTCACCAAGAGCAACAGACTTTCACTAATAATTTATCATTCCTTTCAGTAAATGATATGAAATAGAAGTAATGCCATAAGACCACAAGGGACCAAAATACTTAACGGGATTGCCATTGAGAAGGAATATATTACATTAATACTTCAGAAAATCATAATTTCTAATGACCTGATAGTAAAAATTGGCAGGCTGGTAGCCAATAATTGACTAAACAATTAAGGAATAAAATTATTCGATTTCATGGTGTTATGGCGACATAGTGGATGCTGCATCGGCAAATTGATTGTAGTGTCAAAAAAATTGAATAACACTGGAATTTGGCAAGAGGGTGGCCACTGAAAGAGTGAACACTTTGAGGAAATAATGATTCTATATCATGCTGACATGACATCACAGAACGAGTTAAACGATGAAGATAATGATATTTTTGCAATAAGATTAGTATAAACTACAAAATATAAGAGAAGTATGAATATTTTTTAGAAATTAGTATTGCTAACAAAATTTTAGGAAAAGTAAAAAATATCAGGGTTAAGTCTTTCCCTCCCTAAATTCGAGAAATAACGATATATTTTAAGAGGGTGTTTCAAGAGCATATCTATTCTAGATAGGGTAAAATAGAACTTAGACAATGTTCTTGTTAAAATCGCTGTAAATTGTTTCTAAATATTAATTTTGAATAATGCGTTTTTAAATTAGAAAGGCATAGATTAAAAATTGGATTTCAGAAATTGTAAAGAAGCTTCTCATTTTAATTGCATGTAATATCAATAAAAACTTGATATATATATATATATATATATATATATATATATATATATATATATATACATAATATGTGAATAATCTAAAGTTGCGTATTATATAAACCAATAGCATTAATTCAAGTACCAGTATTACCATCAATTGAAGCATATTGTGAACCACTTTGTAGGCTTGATGGCTTCATTGAACACTGATGCTCTAAAAATAATAGAGTAACATTTTACTATACAATTACACAAAAAATTCAAACAGAAACTGCAATAGAATATAGTTTCTGCTACTTTGAAATAGAAGGAAACGTAAGACTTCAACAAAAACATCATTTTGAAATGATTAGAAAAAATGTGTGTCACAATTCAAAGTAGCAGAAAGAATAAAACGAAGAATCCAAGAAAACCTAATGCTTGCATAAGTATAAAACAAATACTGTGTTACGGTTATAAACAAGAGGAAATGATATTAGAGATGAAATAAAATGTAAAATAGTTTTATAAATTAATTTTTTGGTGGATAAAGCTGTGAAAATGTGAATTTAAGTAAGGTGAAAGACTTTTAACTGCGGATTGAAAATAGAAAGACTTGCAAAGATTTGAGGATGTGTAAATTAAACGTCTGACAAAGTGAAATTTAGGAAGCATGCAAACAAACAATGAAGTATTAAATAGTTAAACGGTGCATTCAGATTGAAAATTCTTACTCTTCCTGAGTAAAGCTCTCACTAAAATTATACACGCGTTATGGCATATAGATTCAAGATTCAAACACTCAGTCACACATTGAGTGGGCTTTAGTTCTGAAGTTAGCAAAAAATCGCGTCCACACACACTGTTAAATGGCTTATACACACAATTGTAGGGTTGCAAATATTCCACAGCCAACCTTTTTAAATGACACTAAGTGGTTGAACCAGGTTATTGGCATGGTAGTTATAAAAAAACAATTTGATAAACAGTGTACATAATTGTGTGGCAAAACACCTGTTTGTTTATTTGTGGAAAAATGATGTTTACTCAAAAAAATTATGAAATATTTGCAGAAACTTATTGCTTGTTTATTAAGAATAAGACATAATGCATTGAATGCCTAAATTTGAGTTTGAATTGGGCTATACTTTGCCTAACAGAAACGGTGAAGAGAGCAAAAAGTGATCCCACTTCCACTTTTGATGATATTAGAGTCATATTTGAAAAAGTCAGTAAGAATCCAAATCCGTAAGGTATACAATTATAAGACAAAACACTATACTTAGTTCAGGTAGGACCTATACACAATGTGTAATTATATATTGTATAACATACTATGCAACATATCATTTGTGCAAAGACTAATTCTTAGCCTTAAGTCAAAACGCAAAATTTATTTTGTATATATGGCATATGGAATACCAATTCATAGTTTTTTAGATTGTAATAGAAGGCCAAAAATCATCAGTGGGGAATGGCATTTTCCCTTACCTAATTCATTAAAACAACCACTAACCTCATAAAATTTAATACTTTAACATCCTCGAAATGTAATAAAATAGGCTCTCTCTTGAAAAACTCTTGAGTACATACAAATAAAACATACAGAAATAATAATAAATATATATATATATATATACTAAAAAATAGGTGAAAGAAATATAAAAATCTTAGTAAATTTATGAAGTCTGTTATTAGTACGAAATAAACAATAGCGACGTGAAACAATTAAAATGAATTCCTCGAATGAGCAGGTAGTCATGAGATTTTAAAGGAGATATACATGAATAATTTAACTTAATTAAGGACTGTCTCCCTCACAATAAGCGAAAGGCAATCGTCGATATTAAACGTCAATTCTTACCATTCGAGCAGAATTGGGGGTGGTGTTCGGGGAGGGACGTCTTTATTGGACTGCTGCTAACCGAATTCGGTTGACCAGAAACTGGGCTCACACTATCTCCTGCATAAACGGCACTAAAAAACATCTATTTTAAGTATGTCATCATATTCAATAAAAAACTGTTTAATGTTCCAATGAAAATAACTCCAGTAAATGCGAGAGTTTTATCCTACTCGCTTCGACCTAATCTTTAGCTATGCTACATGTATCTATATGCTATATGCTATATATATATATATATTCTATATATATATATATATATATATATATAATAGACTTTTAGCAACAACAAGAAATGCTACAACAGCTAAAAACAGCAATTAATACAACACCAAAAGTTTTCAAAAGTTTTGGTTCAAAACATCTCGAATTTTCTTAATTAACACTGTGAAAAGTTGGAAATATGTTTGGTTGAATAGGAGCAAATTTATTACGCAAATTAAATAGATTCTCTATGATCTTGCAAAATATCCTAATAATTTGCAAGAATTATACAAGAACAAGTTATTAATCCCAGTAGTCTGCCGAATCCCAATACGAATGTTAAGAATACTAACAACTAACTATATAGACAACTAGGAGTTTTCGTACTGGTTAACATATTAAAAATTCCTAATTAATTTTGACTAAAAATGTTTTAAATTGATAAGTTAGAAAGAATCATGACGATAATTGAGTATAAATTATCTAAAAGTTTACTAACAGAGATATATAAAGATAAAACTACATATGTTAATTAGATATATTTCTTGACGTTGCAAGTACTAATTTCAAATTTAAATCACTACAAAGGTGAGTAAAAAAGCAAAGATGTAAGCAATAAACGAACTTAAATCAACTTAAAATACGTGCGGGTGCATGCGAGACCACAAACCTGAACAACTTGCAATACTGTTTGCCGTTCAGATATCGCAATGATCTAGAAGCATTGGTTATCAGAACAGTGCCTCCTTTTTTAATAAAACATAATCAGCAACATTTAGCATTTTACAAAACAAAGGACAAAGAATAATAAAGTCAAGACACTGCAGGCTAGGACCCTGTGAGTAGAACGGAACTTATTAATCTGCAAAATGCCAACGGATTTCCTTTGGAACAAAATTTAATTTTGGCTGACTAGTCATTCTATACGTGCCACAGAGTCCTACTACGAGATAATAATATTAAAGTTTACCCGGTGCCAATAGCACTGCCCGAGGCATTAGACGGTGGAAACGATGAGGTGTCTCTATCACTAGAAACATAGCGTTGGCCGTGACCATGGCCTGCTTGAATTACGGACCTGCCAGAATCACTTGAATTTGCAACGTAGATCTGATTGTTTCCACCAAGTACATCTGGACCTATTGTAAGAAATGGCTTATTCAAAAAGAAAAGTTAAAGACTTTGACGATTATTGAATTAGTATAATGATACATTCCAAGATCACGCATGTATACGAATAAAACACAAAGGATAATGAATATGACATCAAAAACTTAGGCTTATAAACTTAAAATCATAACAGAAAATGTTAGAGTTTTATGAGAACGATTATCGAGCTGCATTAAATGGCGACATCAAACAACCAATGGGAGTCGGTGAATCCTTAACTTATCCAATCAACGGTTACACAGTTCATGCTATTTGTACAAATGTTGTTAATTACAGAGGAAGGAATAGTCATTTTTTACAACTGAAGATTTTAAATGGGTGGTAGTAAGGTAAAAGGTGATGCACGCCACCTACCATATGTAGAGAACACCTCATAAAATCCATCTTAAAAGAAACATTGTTAATAGTAAACAAATTTATCTGCATTGCTTTGAGTTTTAGGAAAATGAGGATGGCATTCAACAATTAATTGATTGTTTCTATATAAAAGAGTTCCTGTCTAGATATACACAGCTCAATTAAAATGATTGTGCAAGATAAAGCATATATTCTTTGTTAAGACAGTTAAAAAATTAAAATACAATACCTGATTCACTAAAATTAGATGTTAGCAGTCTGTAAGTTGCAGATTAGCTGGGTAAGCTCATTTTTTGATGTTCTCTAAAGTTTGGGTCGTCTTTAACTTAATGTCATTTGCGAATGCACTGAACTGGGAACGAAGTCATATTTATCATTAAAAAAACGAAAACCAAAATGGAATCTTCATAGCATTTGGACAGAAATCTTTGGAAAGTTCTTTAAATTGAATGAAGAAACACATTGATTGGATAAAATTGATTAATACCTTGTGTTTCAAAACTGGACGTCAATTTTTTTTTCACAATATTCTATATAACTTAGTGCATTTATTTGGGTGACAAAGAGTTCCAGTTAGACCTGTGTCGTCTAGAGGGGATTTGGTCAATATTTGGATCCATTTGCAAATGAAGACGTTAACCTGTTAGTGGATATCGACATCATATGATGTCCGAACATGTTATATTCTGCCGGCAACCGACATCATATGATGTTGAAGTGCGACTGTACAATAGCGGGACCGGCATCATTTGGTACGTACTGTTCATTAGTCCGCTCAGCGGTGTTATTGACATAATATGATGTTTACAAAGAATGCATGAAGTCTAGTGTTATAAGCACGTAAGCACGTGCAACTAGTTTTGAATAATAGTGACTATTTGGAAGCAAAATTATGCTAGAGCGGTGACACTGTGCATGACAACGCTCAAGTGAGTGGCGCCCATTAACAGGTTAAAAAATTATAAGTCTGTTGCAGATTATATAATATAATCATATGCAAATGAATTAGGGCTTATTTAACTTCAGAAATTTATTCAAATAAACTATTCAATTTGTAATGAATATTTTGCCTCTATTTATTCTCCACAAGATGAGATAACCTGTTCATTTGATATTCTTGATTTCAATGATATATCTATTGAACTTAATGATGTTATCACTCTATTAGCTAACTGTAATTCCAACTGTGGATCTGATAATCTCCCTGGCTCATTCTTAAAACAATATTCATCGCAATTATCAGTTCATGTCCTAAATCTGTTTCGATTTATTATTGATTCAGAGTATTACCCTGATTTATGGAAGCAAGCTATTCTCAGACCGTTATTTAAATCAGGTAATCGAAAAAGCAAATAATTACCGTCCAATAGCTTCCCTTGCAAGACTATCCCTACTGTTTGAAAAATTACATTTATATGAAGATTCTCAGTTTTCTTACGTGCTTCACCTTGATTTTCGTAAAGCGTTCGATTCAGTCCCACATCGACTTCTAATACATAAGTTGCGCAGTTTCGGTATTGATGGAAAAATCCTTAGAATCCTTGCCTCTTACCTGACAAATCGAGTGTTAGCATAAATTCTTGTCGATCCTGTTGGTTACCTGTTACTAGTGACGTGACTTCATTATTTTTTCTCAAATTTAAAAATGACATTCCATCGTATTGTCTTTATTGCACCCCATACTTATTCGCTGATGATCTAAAAATTTTTTCTCCATCTTTACACCATATTGAAGATGATTAATTTTCTCTTGTAGTTTTAGCAAAAAATAACAAAATGACATTTGATAAGAAAAATGTGGGTATATCTCTTATCCTATATCTGATTCGTCTATTCAAATTGATGGTTCAATTGTTAAGCCTATTGCATAATTTAATGATCTTGGTGTGCATTTTAGTCATGACTTTACATGTGTCTGAAATCAGTCTTTTATGCTATTAAAGAGATAAATTCTCTTTAATACTTCATACCACTTAAAACTTACTCTTTACAAATCTTTAATCCTAACTTCCTTCATGTATGCATCTCAGATTTGGTTTCCATCCTCAGGAGATTTCGATGAATTAGTAGGCAAAATATCGTCCGAGTCGTGGAGGATCATATATTCCCTTACCTGAATATATAAAGAGAAACAAATTCCTCAATTAAAAATGACATTCCATCGTATTGTCTTTATTGCACCCCATACTTATTCGCTGATGATCTAAAAATTTTTTCTCCATCTTTACACCATATTGAAGATGATTAATTTTCTCTTGTAGTTTTAGCAAAAAATAACAAAATGACATTTGATAAGAAAAATGTGGGTATATCTCTTATCCTATATCTGATTCGTCTATTCAAATTGATGGTTCAATTGTTAAGCCTATTGCATAATTTAATGATCTTGGTGTGCATTTTAGTCATGACTTTACATGTGTCTGAAATCAGTCTTTTATGCTATTAAAGAGATAAATTCCCTTTAATACTTCATACCACTTAAAACTTACTCTTTACAAATCTTTAATCCTGACTTCCTTCATGTATGCATCTCAGATTTGGTTTCCATCCTCAGGAGATTTCGATGAATTAGTAGGTTTACAGCGTCGATGTACTAAGTGGATTCAAAATATCGGAAACTATAAAATTAGCCTCAACTCATTCCCAGTTCCTCTACTATTTCAATTTTATAAATTGCTATATTTAAACAAACTTCTAACAAACCGCTTGGATCTCAATGCTTTTGATAATATATCTGTATATTAAAGACAGCTTACTTCTATTTTAACCGGATCACTCGCTTGGAAAACATTATTCATACGAATACGAACATTAATTTATTTAATGATTACCGCACTGTCAAAAAAATCTGTTAGTTTTTTGCAGAATACATCTCAATTGCATTTTTAATACTGATATTAGATGCACACATTATCTTGTTTGCACGTGCAACTTATGCCAATCATCGTGCAGTTCATCATTCCATAAATGATTTTGTTGACTTTAATATATTTTTAGACCTGTATTAAGGTAATAAATCTATTTAATAATAATAATATTGTGAATATACAGAACAATAGAAGCATACCATTTCTATACGAAGCTGGGGCACCCCACATTGCTGAACCTTCCTGGTTATGATGCGGCAAAGAATTTTCCGAGTCCAAAGTCAAACGAGCTTTGAATGTGTCTAAAATATGCTTACAAATTCATTGAAGAATTGAACGATTTTACAATTCTAATGCAAAGAAACACATCGGCAAAGAGAAGATTTTTTCTTGAATTTAAGAGTGTACTCAAACTCATGGAATGTCTATTAACAATTTCCAATCAGTGCTACATGCTAAAAGTTGAAAGAAAGTCATCCAAAATCTTAATAATGGAAAGACATGCTTGAAAAGATCAGACATTTTGAAATCATTTAAAAAGTAAAAACATTCAAAAGAATATGGTAACCCTATATGGCAACAATTCTTACAAATGCTTTGAAAAAATAACAATTATATTCGTGTTAATGTTAGAATCAAAAAATTTTATCAAATCGAAAATCGGACGATTTCCACATATTAACTGGATAGTTGCAGACGATATTCAAATTTGGTATTGGAATGCCCAAGTGATTAAAATTGACGCGTCAAACTTCATTTAAGTGAAGATTACTTTCATCAGAATAACAGCAGGTATATGCATCTATAACTATGTCATTATAATCCATTTGCAAATGTGTAATTTTTTCAAGTTTTCTATTATTATCAAATTATCAAAGTCTAAAGATCGCCTTAGTATTATCATTGATACAAAAAATATGCCATATAAGTAAATTCATCAAGAACATTTCATGAGGGACATGGATCGATGTCAAAAGAGCATGTGCATAATTGCTTACCGATTCGATCCGGATTTGCATCTAAATTTTAAAGGAAGCACATGAAAACCCAAAAAAGTGAAAAATTACCCCTTCTGCGTTTTTTCAGTCTTCTGGAATAATAATAGAGAAACGCGGTGAGAAGCAAAAGAAGCAACCAGAACACGCCTCCCAGAGCTGTTAAAATATAGGGTGTCGATACAAAATCTTTTTCCGCAGCTCCTAAAATGATTTGAATAACTTCATGAATATCGATTGGTCTTAAAAACAATAATAACTCAGGGTTTGCTAGTAAAGGATTTTGTTTATCATTACGACTATATTGCTTGCAGTTTTTATAGCTATCAAACAACACTACATACTGCTGGTGTAAAACAAGAAAATAATGGAAGCATAATAGATGGTACTTTGCGAAAATGTATTTAAAATACAGTAAAAGACTTGTCTCTATCCTCCATAAAGAAAATAAATGTTTCACAATGCAACAAGAGAACACAGATATTTTTGGTTGCAATAAATTTTCCTAGAAGCCCAGAATTATTGATATACATAGGATTTACACATGTTTTGAATTTATATTTTGAATTTTTCAGTGTCCTTACGTAGTCTCGTCTATTTAATTCCCTTAGCATTTTTAATATTCGTCCCCCTCACAACATATATACGAAGCAATATATATATATATATATAATGCAGAATTATTCGATCCTCACCTCCAAGTGTAAAGTACACCATTGATGACGGGGTCCCAATACCAACAGAGTTACGTGCAGCAATTTTCACTCCAATTTCTCTTCCAATAGGAACGTGATTGAGAGTGGTAGTTAGGTTATCATTTGCAACAGAATAGTTCAGGACCAATAAGTTATTTTCAAATAACCAAACCTAAAATTAACAAAACTGAATGGTTCAAACCAAACAAAATTCCAAGAAAGGATTTATATGACAACTGAAGATATATGTACATACATACATGCATACAGTTAATTAGAGCTGGGTGCCGCCGCAGTCGGCTGACCGACATGTATAGAACTGGATTAGACTGTATAATATTCCGTATAGATACCCTTTAAAACCTATAGCCTTGGAAAAACTGTATTTGATGCAAACAGTAATTGTGAAATAACCTATCTGCAAAAAGGTTCCTCATGCGCCTACAGGCAAACTGATTAATAAGATATAACCTAATCATTGTTAAACATCACTACCACATCAAGACATTGAATGCGGTTTCTTTTTTATGACATATTTAGTTTGCCTTGATATACTTTTAGTCGGTGGCTTGAGCCCACCTCTTCAGTACATATACATACACAGATATATTCATATTTTCATCATGCAAAATTGATCAACATCAGGTTTAGTGTATTTTTATTAGAGGCTTGACACTTTGTCATTATCATTGCTTGNTATATATATATATATATAATGCAGAATTATTCGATCCTCACCTCCAAGTGTAAAATACACCATTGATGACGGGGTCCCAATACCAACAGAGTTACGTGCAGCAATTTTCACTCCAATTTCTCTTCCAATAGGAACGTGATTGAGAGTGGTAGTTAGGTTATCATTTGCAACAGAATAGTTCAGGACCAATAAGTTATTTTCAAATAACCAAACCTAAAATTAACAAAACTGAATGGTTCAAACCAAACAAAATTCCAAGAAAGGATTTATATGACAACTGAAGATATATGTACATACATACATGCATACAGTTAATTAGAGCTGGGTGCCGCCGCAGTCGGCTGACCGACATGTATAGAACTGGATTAGACTGTATAATATTCCGTATAGATACCCTTTAAAACCTATAGCCTTGGAAAAACTGTATTTGATGCAAACAGTAATTGTGAAATAACCTATCTGCAAAAAGGTTCCTCATGCGCCTACAGGCAAATTGATTAATACGATATAACCTAACCATTGTTAAACATCACTACCACATCAAAGACATTGAATGCGGTTTCCTTTTTATGACATATTTCGTTTGCCTTGATATACTTTTAGTCGGTGGCTTGAGCCCACCTCTTCAGTACATATACATACACAGATATATTCATATTTTCATCATGCAAAATTGATCAACATCAGGTTTAGTGTATTTTTATTAGAGGCTTGACACTTTGTCATTATCATTGCTTGATATGTTATTGATACAGCACTCAGCTGAATTAAAGAATGTTTACATAATTTTTACTTGCATTCCATCAATATATAAAGATAATAAAGACCTTTTCAACAATTAATTAAACAGTGATTCTTACATAATAGCCAATAATAATTCCGTTTTGGAATTGCACTGGAGGCTGATCCCATCCTAAAACTACACTTGAAGCCGAGATGTTGGGCACGATTTTGATGTTCAAGGGTGGAGAAGAAGGTAAGGCCTCGCCAGTTCTGTTGAGTTTTAGCTTTGATTTATGACCAAACATTGGATCGTTGTAGGCCTAAAGGTATGCGGAAACTATAATGAACTGACTTTACACTACATACCTGAATACACACACTGTACAAAGTAAATGGAGTTAAACCAGTGATAAGTGCACTACGTTGATATCTACTAGAAATCTTAATTATCTCTGGATGCTCATCTGCATTATTCTCGTCTTGGTAAATCAAATGAAATCCCTAAATTACCAATACAACGTGTAAATCTTTATATCAAACTGTCATATTTAAATCTCCCCTTAAAGACAAAAAAGACTTTTTTTTAAAATAGTCCTGAAGTGGGGTCCCAGATTTTTTCATAAAAATAGTTTCATGAAATAATGAGAGTAAGCAAAAAGTTTTAAATTCTAACTATATAGTACTATTAAACGTTTTAAAAACTTTTTGGACTCTCCATGGCTATTTTTTAACAGGGCTTCTCAAAAAGCAGTGGACGATTTTCAAGGAATGTCTTAGCCTAAAGAAGGGTCCATTACGCGCTCATACAGATTGAAAGAAGCGCTTGAATACAATGGCGAAAAACATTTCTCATTATTATTATTAGTAAACTTCCACACATTAAATATATATATATATATATATATATATATATAATTTTTTAGGTTTTTAGGAAGACTCATTTGAAAGTTTGAGTAGTGGCTTTGTGTACATATACGAAATTAAATAAATATTAGGAAGCGTTAATGTGTGGATATGAGTGAAGAAAATTACACTTTCCGAATGATTTTCTAACTTCGCTTGAAATGAATAGGTAAGACTTCAAAAATCTGATTTCAAAATAACCCTTGCAAAGATGAATCAAGAAAATAGCCGCTCTTAGATATTTTATATGTCCAATGACCTAAGGGATAATCATAAGATCACCAACGATTATTAATATTTGTTTATAACGATAAAGAAATTTTTGCAAAATCACGGCACTTCTCTCCATAATATATCTGTCGATTTTTGGCGGAAAGGCAAACACTGCGCAAACCAGTTCATTGATTTGAAGCAAAACAAGGGAATTGTACAAAGAGATAGCAATATAAAAGTGTTAATTTTGCGATAAATATAATAAACAAATGCGAAAACAGATTGCAAGCGCACAGTAATTCATTAGGACATTAGCAGCAGCCCATGAAAGAGAAGAGATTACCAAAATAGTTCGCTGAGGTAAACAAACAAACTATATCTTAGATTGATTATTTCAGAAAGATGTAGAAATTAAGCCACTGCGGGTTGATATTTCTATTCTCGAGTCGAGTTTAAGTCTAGTTACAATTATATTTAGACTTGTTTTTCTGGTTAGGATAGGCTATATACAAACTGTGCAACCCTATATAAATGTACAACAGAAATACAACATCAATGCTTTTAACCCTCTGAGTGCCTAAATATTAAGTCTTGCTAAAATGCTAAAATTTTATATCATATGTATTTTTTGTTGCTGTTTTAGATTACATGGATATTACGAGACAATTTTATGAAAACTACTGCTATATTGAACATATGAAATTCATAGTTATGCACAAAAATGTGAAATTATCAACTTAATTTATTACACAACATTTGGCTATCTATGTTGTCCGAACATTACTGTCAAAAACAGTTTCTCCAATCGATGAAGCAATCAAACAACGTGACACATACTAAAATTACACACAGCATCGACCGCATAGAATACATTTTTCAAGAGAAACGTAACTTCTAAGTGCTACATATTATTCACTTGAATATCTATCTTCGGCTTGCCTAATAAAGTAGTTCGGGTGCTCGATCGCAAATCAAATTTTTCGGCTAAAGACATAACATTCAAACTAAAACATCTTAATATTGACTATTTTATGTTAAACACATTTCTTGCATATTCAAAATTATTTCTTGGACTTTCCAAAAATTTTATCGGTGACGAGTAGGATAGGATAGCAAAGGACCAGATTTCGGGTCGAGTCGGGTCTGAGTACTGAATATTCTGATCAGGTTAGGGTAGATTCCATGCTAAATTGATAATGTCAGTCTCTAGTCTAAACTGCTGGATAAGATAAAGTGTGTTGTTGAATATTAGATTAGCGTTTTGAAGGTTTCCAATCACTAACAGTTTAACATTAAAGTGTATATAGTAGTTGGTATTACTAGCTAACACCAAGAAAGAAAACGATGTATTATGTTTCAAATGGAATTTTATGAGAACATACATTAATAACTTCTTGGTAGGCAGCAACTCTCCATGCTACTAGGAGAGCTTGTGAACTGTTGGGGAAGACTGATACAATGCTCACACCAGCAGTGTAAAGCTTCTCTTGAATTGCAGAATTGTGAGTGACCGATGCTAAACATCATGTTACAGCAAACGCACCATAAATGAGGACATGTCAGAAAATGGAAAACTTTGAACATGGACTCAAATGTAAAATGCTGTAATTACATATTTATCATGTAATTTTTATCAATATGCAGACATTTAAGAATAATCGAAGTTTTTTTGAAAAAAAAACACAAAAAAACATTACGAAAATTTACATATACATATATTTATGATAAGAGTGTTATATATATATATACATATATACATATATATATATATATATATATATGCATATATAAAATGAATGATGTATTGGGCTATTATATTTAGTTATTAAGTGACTACCACACATCTTCACCTCTATTCACAAAAGTTTTCATAGCATTTGTACTCAAAATGAACAGATTTCTGGGAAGTAGAATAAATTCGAACTGAAGCTAGTATTTTTGTTAAAAAATGTTAAAAAATGTTAAAAAATATAAAAAGCAATTTATTGTAAGGTAAAAATATATATATATATATATA
>CABFPE010000112.1:1257924-1273940 GCA_900660155.1 Hofstenia miamia | reverse complement strand
TATATATACATATTAAAAAATGTTTGTAAATAATACGGTATCTTACAGAAAGTGACGATTCCATCTAAAATTGGACTTGGCAAACCCATGCGGAAAGGAGTGACTGCACGAACAGTAATGTAAAATTTCTGATCTATTTTGAGATGACTTATGATGGCATGCTTTTTGTGAGATGTGACATCGATAGATTTCCAGAACAAAAAGTCTCTTCTAAAATATTGCTAACAATAATAAAAAAGAATTAAATTTGAAACTCAAAGTAAAAAATGAATACACTAAAGTCAATCGGATATTTTTATGTTATTAAATTCCAATTCAAAATCATGTAGTAAAGATTTAATAAATACTATGGCCAGATGGCAGATGAAAAAAGCCGAAGGACTTACGAAAAGTATTCAACTCTGAAGGAAGTTATTGGAAGTTGATCAGAATTATGCTTCCACTGAACTCCAATCTTTGACTCATTGACAAAATCTGTAATAAGCTAAACACGCAATTGAGTAGCAGGTATCTATAATGCACTCTAAAGGATTTTTACACAATTACTAACTAACTAAGATGCATAATTTTAGGTGAAGTGACAGGGTTTTATCCTTATCCTTCCAAAACCTAGTCTATTAGTAATAGTTTTCCAATTCATAAAATTTATGAAAAATATATTTCTTGCCTCTCCATTAGATCATCTTACATATATATAATTAATAATAGTTGAAATCTCTTTATTATTTGCCCAAGATTTCATTTTCATCAGCAGTCATGAAATCAAAAAATGAGAATATCTTTTCATAAAATATTATATATATATATATATATATATATATGCATATTATATATAACAATTAAAAATTACATTATAGGGAGCACTAGGTAGACCATTTTCAAATTGGAGCGGGCTTCTTGCTTCGACAACGCTCAAATATGCACTCTTCTTCACCAGTCCGGTCTCTGAAGAGGCTACGCATATGTAAGCACCTCTGTGTTTAAATTCAACATTTTTTATTAACAGGCTTCCATTTTTCAGAAGTGTAGCTCTAAATAAACATGTAACAAGTACTATATATAATATTTCTCTGAAAAACTCAAACTCATCTAAAAATTTAAATTTAGAATTACTGTTATTCTCTGAGGATCATTTGAAAATGAACTCTTCATTTAAGAGTTTCATCCAAAAATAATAAAAAAATTCCAAATATAGAAATGAACAGGATTATCAACGCATATGAAAAACAAAACATATATTTGGTAGTATATGTAATTTTTATCAAATAAAATATGTGTTTTGGATCGAAACGACCTTGTCTGAAATAAAAACGCTAAATATTCAATGAACTTACATTAAACCTGAAATCTATAATAGCATGAATAAAATATTAAAGGTTTTACAAGGCAATTCTAATTCTCGTGCTCTTATGCAATAGACGAGAAATTAGTTTCATTAAATGTCATTCCCTAAACGAACTTAAACTTCGAGAGAATTATTCCAGAAAAAAGATAAGAATTCAAACTTAATTGCTTAGGCGACAAATGTACTGCCAGACATTAAAAAAACCAAATGAACTTCTTACAGTGGCAGACACAGTGCATGAATATGAATCAAATGAATACTTTATTTACAACAATTATGAAGATATTGATTCTAAGACTTTAATCTTGATTGATTTATTAACATCCCATAATATATGATTCCAAAAAATAGCTTTTTGAAATGTAGGAATTTATATTCTTCTCAATTAAAATAATATTTATAGGCCGTGTTGGTTGTTTATCACTAGTTTAGTCATTTATTTAGGCAGGTATATAGTCTTTGAATTGTAATCAACAGGAACCTGGGTATAGACACTACAATCATTTTACACTGTCAATGAGTTAGACTTCAATAAGCAGCACACACATTGAAATATTTTCAATAATTCGGCAAATTATGTGGGTTTTTCCAGTGAAGGCTTTATATAGGAATCATAAAGTGAAATATTTTAACTAGTATAAAAATGCATATACCTACAAATATATACAAAAATAAGTGTATCATCATGGAAATTGAGAACTGACCTCGAAGCAGACAGGATTGGAAATAAAAATAATAAACTTTGCATCAGAAATTGTTTTCAGTATTTTGACTATATACAGAGTCTGAGAATATGCAATTTTACATTAAGAAATCGAAATTCGAAGAATTGGAATTAAACCAAGTGTGACTTTTATTCTAGTAACTCTATCGAGAAATAGGGAAAAACTATGAAATTGCTATGAAAAACAAAAACATTTTAAATAAAAATGAACCTGTGAAATAAACTTCAATTTAGACTTCGTGAAGGAAATCGCAAATTTTGTGGTTAATTTAAGAAATTGTTAATCGCGTAAGCAAAATACCATAAAGATAATTTTTAATTAAGGAATTCATGAAAAACGTATATTAAAATGACAAATAAACAATAAAACCATGCAAATAGTAAAATAAATGACTGGAATGACCCAATTTGGCATATGTTATGATAGCACCATGTGCGGATTTGGGTCAACACCCCGAGAGGATTGTGGGTCATTGCATTTAGTAGAACTTAGTTCGGCTGCTCATTAGAGAGATCAAATTTACACACTATTTGTTACATTCCGAAGCAAATATTCTACAATGCTACGTCAACATTTTCATGGATTTTGCTAAACTTCCTTAAAAGCAGCTGTTCAATTGTTCCCCATAAACATAATGTATATTTATATAGTTATTCATTAATGCCCACATGACATAAATATTAGTAAAGATGAATGACTTCGATTTCATAGAAACGATACAAATGTTAACTTACCTGTTGGTATATAGGATTTCCGATCTGTTAAATTTTAGTAAAACCGAATGCTTCCCTATTTTTGTTTTCTTTACATCGTATTTCTTAAGTAGTTCATGTACTGGTAAAAAGTTTTTAAGTTTTTCATAAGTTCGGAGTTAGAAAAAACCTAAGATTTTTTTTATATTCTGCAAATTTCTGTATGAAGTCATAACCAAAAATCAAAATGAATGCATGAGTAAATATAAGACTAAAAATTGATCCACATCGGCAGATTCTATTTACCATTGTTGATAGCCAGCGGCTACCTTTGTTAGAGTCCTACCTTTCTCGTCAAAGTCAAGTTAGTTCTTATGATCATGATCTTGTATGCGTAGTTATGTCAGCCTAGATCGAAGTTGATAGCCGTAAGTTCAAATAGATTTGAATGCCTTTGTGTTATAGTACTACGAGAAAACAGCACTCAGCTTGGCATTAATCCCTTTGACGACATCATTCAGGCTACTTTCTCCTTTCTTGGTAAAGAATCTCCTGTTTGATAATTGATGACAATCAATAACGTTTTTATTACGCTATAACTGAGAAACTTGTACTCCTATCCATCGAATTCAATTAGCTTAGAATATAGTAATGTTATTTTATATTTGGTCAATAAACTTTGTCTAATTAATGTTTTCTAGATTGCTCCTACTAATATGAACGGATTGTACGTTCTCGCCAGAGTTTACATGTAATGAATAACCTTTGCACCCAATGTTATCAAACGTCGGCAAAGACGGTTTTCTTCATGACATAACCAAATTTAAATAATAATTGTAAAGATTTGGTCAGTTTATTATTATTATCATTATCATTAATTTAAGTAGAATTTCAATGCGCAAACTTCTAAATATGCACCTGGAAATAGTGGAAAGCCACTAAAAAACTGAAAATACCGTCTTGTGAATTTATCTAATTCACAAATTAAAAAATAGAAATGTCTGTTCTTTGGATTCTTGATATAACAAAACTCATCCAATTGTTTCTCATTTGTAGAAAATATATCAACAGACACAACATGTTAGATCACAAAAGTTTTACTTTACATCAGCCGAATGGGTGGAACTCAATTATATTTGCAATGAAAAGCTTTAAAGGAAAACCTTGAGGAAGCATCACATACAAAGAATAATCCAAATTTCATTAATTATTGCAATATCCACAGCATGGCTTCGTATACACATTTAGAAGAAGAATTAACAAAAGTACATTATGGTTACGGAATCTCATTAAAGACAGCTGATGAATGACATACTAACATTTAACAGCGCCATCTAGCGTAAACACTGTGAATGGCAAAATTTAATTTATACTTTTATTCAGTATATTGAAAATATAATTCACAAGAAAAGTCTAGCTGATAATTAGCGACTCCCGACGAATTTAACAACTTAAAAATTCATTAATATTCGACTACGCAAATTAAGAAAATATTGATATCCTACGCTTTGTAGAATCGATAAAAATTAAGTGTTACTGTTCATTACTTGATGCACATAATGAGCGAAATTAAACATAGCGAAGAATGTCACCTAAATTAAATACACGTTGCCAATAAGATGACATGAAATAATTGTCGAATAGCTTGATTTAATGAGTTTTCGAGATGCAGGCAAACACCTCTCTCAATTGGAAGCTTTCATTTAGGCAATCAGAGAAAGAGAGAGAGAGAGAGAGAAATTTGGAATACAAGAAATATAGTTAAGCCGAATTGTAGGTGGAAAAAAATTTAAAAATTTAATTTAAAAATGAAGAAACACGTTACGAAGTAGTTATTTTTATGGAAAATTTCATTTTAGAAACATGGTGTGTTTTATGTAAACAATTCGTCATTTTTTCAGTTTTTTGTTTTTTCGCATATTTTGATCTGTTTCTGTCTTTGTAAGTCATTACTACAAGAAACTTAAAAAACGTAAATATCTGTGTAAATAAGAATTCCTATAAATGAATAAAGTTCAAACGTTTAAATTTTGGACTTGAAAATATGCAGACATTATTAAATGAGATGAAATAACATAGCTGTACACCGGCGTTAATATTTTATGATATGTTCCCACATTTCCAATACCATATCTCCAATTGAATTTATTAGCTGAGGGAGATATATATCTTCTTCTAACCTCATAAATTTGGCGGTCAACTTCCAGATAGCAGTGCTGTGATACTGTTTGTTTATTATCCACAGTATAGTTTTACAAACATAACTTACGATGCAATTATATAATTGTGTTCAATTTAGAAAGATTGGTAAACAGTTAATCAGTATTTGAGAAACTACAAACACAAAGGGCGTTAAAATATCTGATTTCCTTAGCGATCGTAAATAAAGTTAATTATACGAAAAAGTAATAAATTACGTATAAATTGAAATTTTTCAGCGAGGCTTAGTTATGGCATTGTGAAGGTAATTTTTATATCTTATGTGTCATCTTGTATTGGTATCAAGGCTTATCTTTTCTCTATTACGTGCTAATTGGTTCTCTGTACTTTATTTCTACATTTATGAAAATTGAAAAATTTAAAAATAAAATCAATATGTAACTACCCTATAAAATAATTTGGAACTTTATGTAATAATCTTTAAAATAATTTATATAATCCCTATATATAATGCATATGTAATGCATTTATAATCCATTATTTCAAAATAAAAATTTATGTCAAGACTAAGTTCCATAAGCACATGTACATAGTACATATATATATATATATGAATAAGATAAACTATTAAGAACAATGTTGCTTGTAAATTTATTATGCTCAACTATAACATGTATTTGTTTGATATTTACAGTCAAACTTTTGGGCTGTAAATTTCAATAAAAACTTTCACATTCTCTCTTTGGCATTTCTATTTATTATTTTATAATATTTAATGAGTATTTCAATAAATTAGATGGTTTTTATCGCTCGTTTGTAATGTTCAAAAAATTGCATGGCTTTACAATCAGTGTTTAATCTGCGTCTAGAAATCTGAGTCAGTTTGAGAATTACGCAATTGATGGGGATTGGTACCAAAACCCATTGATGCAATATTCCACACTGAAAAGGCCTACATCAAAGGTAATGGGTAAACATACCAAAAATGGAGCAATATTTTAAGAATCTTCTATGCTGCACAGTTACAGACTTAATGCTCTATACAACTAAGGTAGCAATTCTGATCCAGCCCCAAACTGCAAAAAGGTGGCCGATACTGAACCTAGACTCAAATTAAAGTAGGAGCTATTTCACTCTTATTGAATCAGTACGTACGTTATACCGGTAATTGATAACATGAGCATAACGAATGGTTTAAACCCATAAAGTAATAAATGAGCTCAAATGTTGTTTAGATAGCAAGCAGACAATAACCTTGAATAAAATAAATGTATTTCTTCAAAAATAGCATTATTTTATTACTTTAAATTCAATTTATCCGTCTTTGGCAAAGCCTCTAATTAAATTGTGACGCCAAATCATAAAAGAATTAACAATTGTGTTAAATCTCCGTAATTCGATAACAGAGCAGAAAGCGGAGAATTCCGACAAACAATGCGGTGACATGACGATAGATTTTAAATGAAACATCATATAAAATTGTCAGAAATCATTTCAAAATGTCTTTCAATTTTTATGTCAATTATGGTGAAAGATGATAACAATATTTGGCAGAAAGCATATAAGAACTCGCAAGTAAAACATTCAATTTAGATAAAAAATTGTAATCCCAAGTCTCAGAAGACTAAAACTTTGATTGATGACAGGCACGGTGATAGAAAATTTCGAGCGGGGCGATTCAAATTGATGTTCTTAAAATTATTATAAAAAATATTATTTATTTGCAAGTTATACAAAATCTTATCATATCTTGCAAAACGTGCGATGATTTAAGATTTATTCTAAGGAGAGAGAATAATTTTTTCTATCACAAAATTCACATAAAATATCGGCAATTCTACATACTGTTGAGACGGTTTTTGAAAAAAGGAGGAGGTGAGGGAGGGCAACCCTCAAAACCGTGCCTGACTGATCAGTATTAAACAATTTGTTATTACCCTTTTCATATCTTGATATATTTAGATTTTGTATTCTAACAGGGGTTTGAAAGTTGATGTGGTTGAGGCTGGACTGTCTTCTGCCATGATATCCCTACCAATCTTTGAAATTCAAACTATTTAAGAGTCCTGATCTGTTTCAGTCTTACACTCAAATTTTCTTCTAGTATCAAGAATATTCCTACCACAGTAGTTCTATATGAAATATTTTCTATTTCATATTAAAATAAATTGCAAACGCAAGGAGGCCCTCATATGATTTGAGAAGGATATTACGTAAATTTTATTCAACCAAGAATCCAGAGAAAAGCTTTTGAGATGACATACAGCAACTGCAATAGTGAGGAGTACGCTGGTCCACGCGCACATATGTGAATAAGATGTGAACACAATGAAGTAGTTGGTTTACATTTAATACCAGGTTCTAAAGGGATATCAAACGATTTCTAACGAGGGAAGAAATTTTCAGATTCACTATCGGAACTACTGATAATTAATCAAGACTTATCTGTCACAGATGTGCACATTTACACAATGAGAGAAGATATAGATGAAAACTATGCAGGAATTGACAGATGCAATATATTTGGGTCTCAAACGTAAAGCGTAATCTGGGATAAATAAGCTGTGAGCTAACTAATAAATGACTCATCATTTCTGATATATAAATTGTCTGCTCCATATAAAACACCTGATGCAGAAAATGATGGAAATTTTGCACAAATTGCAGAAATTTAAAGTGAATTATGCTTTGATATTAAAAAACAAAACGCAGTGTTTCCAAGTACAAAATTATGTTAACAATTATTTAAAGTCCGTGCACTAGTGACAAATTTCATCAGGAAAAAATAAATTAGTCTAATTTATCAACCATTATTCTTTCCAGAAATAGTCTGAGTGACAATGTATTTTTAGAATTGTTAAAGCAAACAACTCTTAGGATATATATTTATATATATCTTACTTCTGAAGAATTCCATATTCTATTATTACATCGGCTTTTTATATTCTCTTTAGAGAGTTATAAACTTTCTCGTATATGTATATATATATATATATATTTGTATATATGTATGAATTATATAGATGCATATATACATAAACACAAATACATATATACATTCATATTCATTCTTTAATTTTATAATTTTTAATATTAATACCAATTAGTCAAAATTTTGAAATGAAATGGACTTCAAAGCTTTCAATCATAAGGATTTTAAGTTCTATATCTGTAACAGGCAGGAAGCTATGCGGATTAAAGAATGTGGAGAATAAAATACCAATATTAATATTAAAAATTATAAAATGAAAAAAACTCTTTTCAAAAAATTCCGATTATTCATAATTCAGATTTTACATATTGAGCAAAAGTTAACTTTATTATTGACAAATAATGTGTTTCAAATTGCATTGTATTTCTTTCTATAGTTTGCAAGTAAATATGGAATTTTTTTTCAAATGAAATATAATTGAATTATTACGTTGAGTAACCGTGGGTAAAATTGTTTACCAACTAGCCTGTAAGTATATATTCTCACGCTTTATTATTTTGCTTCTACCTTGCAAGAAGAATGCTTATCAATTCAATCAAGTTACTCAATAAATAAGAGGCCGAAGGGCAAAATATCATTTATGAGATAAGCTAGAGGCAAGAAAACAAACTAATCCAACAAGTGGTTCAAATTGGAGTTTTATTCAAAAACAAAATAAACAGGAATTTTCTCCTGGAAGCACCGCATACCGCAAGTTAAACTAATTGGGAAAATTTGTTTATAGGAAGAGGACCGCTAAATAAATTGATGACATCCCTCCTTGAAAACAACACACAAACAGCTGGAGAAATGGAACAACTTCAAAACACAGTGTAACAAAATTTCAGTTTTTTGTGTTTATTTTTATTTTTCAATGTTTCTAAAATAAATGATTATTCAGCAAGCATCATTGGAGAAACACTACAATTTCCCAATAAAACAACATATTAGACCACCTTGGATTCTGCTTCAAACAAACTAAAACCAAATTTATGCAACAAGTATTGCTGAGTTATTAAGGTTTGAATTTCAAACCAAAAGTAATTGAAATCACTCGCTTACAAAAATGAAATGTCTCACAACTTTCTTCCTTACAATGATATGATCGAAAATTTAAAATTTTTGGAATCAGCAGCATCGATTTAGTTTAAAAACATAGAAAAATGATGATACCACTGTGTAATCAAAGATTATTTATAACACATCCAATGTGCAGTAAAAAAACCTTACAACCATGCTTTACCCTTACAAAGCTATGTTTTATTATGTATAAAAGAAAATATAGAAATTGATAGATTTGGAGGAGTTTTGTTACAGAATACATAGCGTTTGCTTAGCAAGTTCAACAGCGAGTGGGAAATAAAAGATATAATTTTTGATAAACTAAAATATTAATTAAGAAAAGCTTCATACAATGAAGTGACGTCATAATCATCCTTTTCCCAGTGGATGGAGACTTTATACAGAGTGTTTTGAACTTGACAAGGAATCAATACGTCATCACCTTCCTTCGCAGTCTGATTAAAAGGCACTACCAGCATTAATGGAGGGTAGGAGTCCATAACTTCTAAACTCCACAAAACATTAATAAGCAAATATTCAATTGACATGAAACAATTTAAATATACAGCCCAATACTTTCAAGGATATGGATGCTATAGTAATTTTAAAATAAATTTTAAGTAAGTTTCCAGTGGGTCAATATGACATAAATGAGTAATAACAAATCTGGTAATTATTGAAGAAGAATTATAATTTACATAAATTCGAAAAATTCACATTTTTTGATTAGTTTGATTTTCCTGTAAGAATCAGTTCGCTCTAATTGACTGAATGGTAACAATTTTTTGAATGTATATGTAAATAATTACAGTTGATTTAGCATGGACAAGCAAAAGGAACATGGACAGACTAGCTTTTCAAAACGTGAAATTTGAAAAAATAATGTGCAAAATGAAAAATTTTAAACAAATTACTAACTGCATTTTCAATAACGTTTAATTTCAATAATGCCTGACTCTATTTAGTTAGGATCAACTATATTTTTTCAGTACAAGCATTTATAAGTTATTAAACACTAAAGTCAGTGGGAGCAAAAGTAGGAGAAGAGGCTGTGGTTGCCTCCCTCCAAATCAAACTTTCACAAAAACCTCTCTTACTGAATTATCATCAAAATAATGATTTCACTTGCAAATTAATTATGACATCCAAAAGATTCGAAAACTTAAATTTAACTTGCCTCCGAACAGAAATCTTTTCCTTCGCCACTGCTAAGACACTTAATCTTAAATATGAAGTCTTAAAACAAATTGTAAAATGCTGATAAGTTATAGTAAACAACTTAGAAGAAACTACATTGGTATACAAAGCATTGAATAAATATTTAAAAATATAAAACAACTATAAAATCATTGTTTCAACTATTTAGCATGGTATAGTGAATCTTAATACTCTCCTTCTTATGAAAGTGACTCAATAATATAAAAGAATTTTAGAAGCGTGCAGTAGCAGCAGTCAAACACAGATTCATTTAACTACAAAAGTATGCTACAGTCATTCATCTATTACGTGATTAATTGCAAATTCGGCATTGTCCATCAATAAACAAATAGGCCTAACACCAATTTCTGCGTATCAATTAGGGATTCTGTTATTCAGTCTACGATTCAATAATCTGGTTTCACTCAAATTTGAAAATAAATAATGGATTTCCGTAAAATTGTCACCTCCATTTCAAACTACTTAAATGCCATGTCGGCGACCTACAATGGTTGTTTTGTCAAAACACCGCTGACCACACAAACGCTTTTGTGATTTATCAAGCTTAGTGACAGAATTTTTACGGTAGGCCAACTTTTAGCATGGTCAACAAAGATCCCTTTATGAAATGTTTCTTTAAGACATTACTATTAATTAATGGGTTTAAAGTAATAAACGCTATTAAATTTTACGAGGCAAGAATTATGATTTCTAGTCATAAACTAATAGAGACTGAATTTAAATCCGAATAATGAAAAGCAGAAGGCCTCCGTGACAGAGTCAATATTTGTTTTTATCTGAGTCTATCTTGTTCCTTATCAAATATGGGATTAAGAATCAGCAGGATTTAAATAACGTGGATTTATTAAAAACACTTTTCGAGGTGTTAGACTTACACGTACCACTTTCCTGACTAATCTCTCGGCCTAGGGTCACAAAGTTTTAATCTTCTCACACCGAAGTTGCTAATCAATGAAAGTTTATCAAGATTATCAAAGTATCTCTCAAACAACAAACATATGAGTCGAAGAATGAGGAGAGACCTCTTGGTGGCAGCAAAATCACTTCAAAAAAACTTTGAACAACAAAATAAAAAGGGACTTAATTCTCTCACTGAAAATGCCAACGAATAACGAAATGCTGTTTAGTTTATGAAGCAATTAAAAGGTATTTTTTCATAGACTAGAGGAATCCCCGCAAGCATTCTTCAAAATGGACATTTTGACAATGAAATCTTGCATCGTTGCTTGTTTTTAACTATAAAATATAACCATAACAAATGACAATTATAAATTCATTATAATATATATATATAAATTAGGCCTTTGCGAGTTGTCTTCCTTAGACTAAGCTATGCATAGTTCTGATACCTTAATAAATGTACGAAATAAATACAAAATGATAAACCACATGGTTAGGACTTTGAGAAAAAAAGTGAAACGTCAATGGAATCTTAGACATTATAGCAAAAATTGAAGAAAAATAGATCCGATTCAAACTGGTATCGAGTTGGTTACGAGTAATCGAAATGTCGAGTTGAGTTTTTGGACCTCGAGAATATATATATATATATATATATACATATTATATATATATATATATATATATATATATAAAATATATATACATACATAAATATATATGTATTATATCTATATATAATATATATATATACCTATATATAATGTTTTTTAAAAACCTTATTATGACAGCGTTTCCAAACATAAATCTTTGAAATTTTGCAGGGTGGTGTCTTTTTAATTTACCTACCCCATGCGTAATATATATTTAAGTTCGAATGAATACTGCGGGAGCAATGGCCAAAAATGTTTTTTAGGGAAAAATTGCGATTCCAACTAAATGCCTTAGAAACTATATATATATATATATAATTTTGTGTAATAAACTTGTAGAACTAAACAAAGATGTTTGAAAATAATGTAACCAAATTCAAGAAATATTTTTGATGAAATTTCAAAGGATGCTACGATTATTGGATAAAAAATGTATAGTATCCATAAAGTAAATAATCCAAAAAGCTATCAAATCTAGTATTATTATAATGGTGACAGCAAATACCTTACCTCTAACTTCAAGACGTACTTTGTAATTGATATCGACATCAGAACATTGATACCATCCACGATCTATCTTTTGAACATTTTTATGATGAGTTCGCCATCTTTATTGTGGATTCTATTGTGAGTATCGCTGTTTTGGTAAAAAAGCTAAAAAAAACATTACTATTTACGCTTTCACCGCAAGAGAGCATGAAACGTGCAATCGAAACAAGAAATACCTGTCTACATTTTTCAACTAAAAGCAATTTCAAGATTTAAGTATTGAAGGACATGCTTATCGGTTATAGCAAGCAATTAATGCATAATTCAAGCAGTATTCTTTCTAATTGTACTGGTATGAGAATAATCTTTCATGTACGCGAAACTACAGTAAGCTAAAGATTTTTTAATATTCTCACTTAGCATAGTGCTGCTTAATATCTCGGATAACACTACTCAGCTTTTTCGCAAAGCCCTAGCAAGTCTAGAAAACCTAGGGCGGAACAGGGTCGCCACTTCATTCAAGAAAAAAGTGAAAAAGTAAGTTAGCATACAGAAGAGCCTGTTTTAAGTAAAAATATAGAAATTGAAGTTGGTCTGTGAGCCAAAAATTGAGGAGGCGAGGGCTCTGTTTGAAGCAAGTAATTTCGAATGTTTTCCCTCAAAATGTTTAAGCATGTCTTTCTCATTCCTATATTACGACAGTCTAAGTGGCATTTTCCCTCAATTAATGCAAAATTGAAATTTGCAGTTAAAAAAATTTAAGCATATCAAGAAAAAAGTTACCAAAAAGTGGCTAAGTTATTTTCATAAAGAAGTAACTAAAAAGTGACCAAAGGTGACAAGTCACTTAAAAGTGACCAAGTGGCAAACCTGGGGTGGAAGGAGTTTTCACGGGCTTATTAATATATAATTATAAAATTTCCATTTAAAGAAAAGGTCTTAACCCTAAGTAATTAAGGAATTTTTTAAAATTTTTGATTTTTTCGATTTCCTTAAAAAAATGTAAATGCTCACAACGAACGAACTAACAAGATATTTAAAATCTGGAAGCATTATAAGAAGGAGGATTATTTTTCCTTTCACTTATGCCTTTAATTCGCACCCTGTCGTGAACAGTAGCGCCATTGTGCTTGCCAAACAAATATATTGATTATTCATAACTTTGAATGAAATGCATACATGTATACTTGATGGAAGTCTCTGATTAATACAAACTCGACCGGGGTGCTGAGGAAGAACCCAATTGAAAAATAATGTTACATCTATAATTTGATACTTTTATAGTTGCCTAAGATATTGTTAGCAATACAAATGTCTAAAAAGCATAATTTCATTTTTTTATAGCTATACACATACAATTCTTAAAAAAGTTAGTATTTTTATTGCTGTCTTAATCAATAAATTACTATCTGCACATTCATTGAAGAATAGTTATTTCATAGTGCAAACGTTTGCATATCGTGGGTACGGAAGTAAATGGTACACATACACTATGCTGCAAAGGACTATGGCGCATATATATATATATATATATATATATTAGTTCATACTAGGTACATATTTCAAGTGAAAATGGCAAAATTCCATGCGTCCGCAATGAACCAAGAACTATAAACCAAGAAGCTATAAAATACTAAAAAAGCACAACATTCTAGTATAAATAAAAGAATCAAAAGTTTAAATGGCAATAAAGATTTATGGCAAAAGCTTTGGGATACGAACTGACCCACAACTGGAAAACAACTCAAACGCTTTTACGAGAAGACATTACTCTGGATTTTCTCTCGTAATTATTTTGGAAGACACACATAATGAATTCGCGATAAACGAATCAATCCTACATAAAAACAGGTTTTGTGCCAAAAAACCAAGTCGAATGCGTAGATAAAAGAATATAATTAATGAGGTAGATGATTTTAAAGAAACTTTTCACATAGCGTCACTTCACTGTAAAATAGCTTATTAAAACTAAAAATACAAACTATAAAGTAAATTAAACTTCAAAGAGCAATTTTTCTAAAAGTATCTTAAAACGTTTAGAACCTAAAAGCAGGAAATTTAGAAACAAAGTTATTAAAATCAGATATTTTCCACTTTCATCCCATAAAGCGAATAGAAATATACATTAAAAAGTATTTTCTTACGAAATCAAAATCAATACACTCATTTCCTACTCAACTAGACCAGAAATGTTATATATTTCCCTGATTCGTTATATACGTGTTCTATTTTGGGGTCTACGCAATCTTCAAGTCTATTGTTTCCGAGAAATTGCTTCCGAATACATAACTGACTTTTCTTTCTTCATGTATAGTCCAAGAAAAATATAGAAAAAATATTAATCATAATAAAAAACATAGACCTGCATTTCGAGGAATAATGAAACCTGATATACTTGATTTGTTTAACATTTTGGCTCGACCGGACACGACTTGAAAGACAAAACTTTAGTTAACGTGAAAATTCCTAACCCTATTTCTTTTAGGAATTTTTCAAAATTGCTTAGAAGCGTGGGATTTCAATTTAAAGTTATGTATATAGAAACAGGGTTGAAGAAATCATGTACCATCACTGTACTTAAAAGTATTTGTTTTGATATTTTATATGTTTGTTAGGTGTATTATATAACCTAACATATTTTATTCTTAAAACACATTGGGTAACCCTCCTAGTAAAATGGAAAGCCCATGGTAATATGAATATACTAATCATTAATACCATAGCGCTATATTTGAAGGATTTTCGTGAAAAGGTATCAAATAATTCCTGACCTGCAATAAGTCCACATAGTAAAACTTGGAATAAATCAAGTGAGTTAATGTAAATAAATGGAAGGGAAAGAGACCATGTGGATTGTGAAAGATAAATAGCACTTTCTTCAAAGATTTTATCTCGTTTCCGCCGTAAATTTCAATAAATTAACCTCATTCTTCTCTGGACTAACGTTAAATCCAAAAATAAGCAAATGATTGACGACACATGGCCGAAACACAAACTTCAACATTTTGCTCTTGAAAAAATCATCTCCGTCTAATAGAAAATAACAAAATTAAATTTTCAATTTCCATTTGTATTTGATTGTATTTTTGTGTAAGTTCACACCCTGCTTGAGTAAATAACAGTGAACAAATTGAAGTGGTTATAAATGGTGTGCAGAGATGAAAAATAGAATAATAAACTTACACTTCCAGTGGACTTCTGCGACCAAATAGGATGGTCTGTCTCACATTTAAAAGACGCTCGTTGTCCGACCTGAACCACTTGTTCTTTCGGACTTACAACAATCTTTTTATCTAAATAAAATATAAATAAATCTCGGAATAAATTTCTATCATCAAATTTAAGACATAAAAAATGTTGGGTATTCATTATAAGAATCCTGCATTTACTAATTTGAAAATTAGTAGAATATTTTTTTTTGATTTCTAGGAATTCAAAAATATACATATATTCGCAAATTTTTTGACTTCATATTTTTGAGTTGGAGCTTTGTTGAGATCAGGTAAAAGTTTCATATATGTAATTTAGATTATTAAGATTGCTATTGATTAAATCAACGAATGGAAAATAGAGACAACATCAACTATAGGGCGTCTATTAATATTGAGTACTATGACTCATTAGTTTATTCAACTTTTTACAATTTCAAATGCTTGTTCAAACCAGATTGTTCGTTCGACCCATTCTATTATTTTTATAAAAAAATAAGTTTTTATAATGGATAGTTTGTCTAAATTTTAATTAAGATTAAAAATTAAATTTGCAAAGGACAATATATATATATATATATATATATATATA
>CABFPE010000112.1:1227240-1257826 GCA_900660155.1 Hofstenia miamia | reverse complement strand
AATATATATATATATATATATATATATATATATATATATAAGAGTTTAAAGAAAATGCCAACAGGAAGGTGCCAGAACTACTACTCAATGTACCTAGCAAAAAGAATTACGATGCTACACTGCGGAATGGCAGTGGATTTTTAAAGATAAAATTGAAGAAAACACACTTGGGCCACAAGAGGCCAACCAACAAAATAATTGCAATGGTTTGCCAACTATTGCACGCATAAAGAAATAAAGGTGATTCTAGCAGATGAAGAGGATTCAGTATATTTAGTGATCTTTGAATTTCAAGAACTTTCAAGATCAGGACCAGCATTAGTTCCGACATATTGACAGTTGAAGGCTGCAACGAACTAGTTTTATTCACATTAACAGGCTGCTAAAATACAAGCATGGCATGGCAAATTTTACCTTCTGGGAGAGCACAGAATAGTCTTACAAGTTGAGGTGATCATGACTGCTACTTTTTTACCGTCATTAATAACCCAAAACAAGGCATGATGTTCGAGAAAGTGAAACGGCTTAGAGTATTTAAGCCATTTTCTGCGATCGCTAATACATAGGATCCCAAGGCGAAGACAACAAAATCCTGTGGAAAGAGACTGGAAGTGAAACAAAAAATCTCACTACTATTTTAAATAGTATCATTTTAACATCGTAAAGAAATTATTCCGATGTTGGGACTAAAATCTTATATAATTAAAATATTATAAATGAGGAGGAAATTACAAAAATCCGCCTCCTTTTGATGTACGCACTTGAGTATTTTTCAATAAATTTCAACTTTTCGTTTTTGTTTTTTTAACCCGAATCGAATGAAAATTCGCAAATAATCGGTATAAAATTTTTAGTATATACGAGTTTTTAACCCAAAATAATTTCTGAATTAATTTTTTGAAAGCACAATGATATTCGATATGCAGAAAATGAAACCGTGAAAGGAAGAAAATTAATTAATAAATGGGATGATATGCTAAAGAAAAAGCCGCGTTTTGCCATCTGCTTTGAGAGCTCAAACATCACAGCTATTGCATGCACTAAAGTTGGAATAAGTTGGAATTTTTCCATCTAGGATCCGATCAAATCTGGTTAATTTGAATAATGATATTTTGCGGGTTGAGATAGTAAATGTGTTTATATCAAAACTATATATGATGATCTAATTCAAAGTGAGGTTTCTCTTAGAAAAATTAGAAAAAAGTTGACCGTTCTGCTGAAAACTACCGAAACTGAAAAAAACATTCGTAAGCATTTCATCAGATACTAACTAAGGTGTGAACATACCAAATTTTGGAAACGACTTAAAATTATTCCTGTGATGTATTAAGGTATTTATAAAATTTTCAAATATGGCATAAAAATTCTAAAAACTCTGTAAGGGAACCGTCAGGAGGCAAAACACTAAATTTGAAATAATTACTTAAAATCTATTGTATTTTTTGAACTAAAAATTCATTTTCTGCAACATAAACGATACACATTTCGCATTCTCTTAAGCGTCAATTCTCTCAACCTTTTTTGAAGCAGCTAATTCAGGGACAAATCTTGAGCAACATTCGAATTAAATCCTCAACCATTGATAAAGCTTGAAAACATTTGCAATAATATGCTTTTAGTGACTACGACAATATGCAATATTTCAAAATTTTATGCCAATAGAACTTAACATGCCATGGTGGCAGCCCGCGGACCAAATTAGGCCCCGGTTATTTCAGTGGTTGGAAAGTTTTCTTAATAAATAATACTCGGATAATTATGATACAATATTAACAAATGCCATCAAATAAAATTTGGATTCGAGATTTCACTTGAAAACAATCTGGCCCTCTGACAGATTTCACCCTGACATCACTGATTTACACTTTGAAAAATTACTCATTGTTCTGTTCCGGCTAATTTCAGATCATCAATTTTCCATATTATGAGAGGAAATTGATTCATATGTCAAACAGATCGTATCTCGATTGTGAATAAAGATGTCCTATTTGACATTTACGAAAAGAGGAAGGAGAAAGAAAAAAAATTTGCAGGCCTCAAAGCCTTGTTTACACAGTACTAAGTTATCTGCTATGTGCTATAAGTTTCTGTGAGAAAAAAATTCTCTTGTTCCCAGTCCGGCCCATTCCAATTCCATAAAATTTTCTGGTCCTATAATTCCATTGGCCCCACAGCATAACTTGCGTTTTGACCAAAATTAGCAAAATTAATTAGTAATATTCTGAAATCCGTGATCCCAGTTCCTCCATTTTTAGTCCAAGTCACATAATGGCCTAAGTACCATTGACTTTTATCTCCAGAACCCAGTCGCAAAGGACTGGAACTAGTAAATTCCATAGGACTAGACAGTCCCACAAAAGGTTATGTGCAGATTGCGAAAATTACAATTTGTGTTTTTCGATTTATTTTTAACGGTTGTAGTGTAAGGCTGTCATTGAAATTTTTAAAATTAAGTACTTTAGCAATTTCTTGGTCATACTTTTTGGAATGCACTTGAAGTAAACTCAAGCGTTATCAGTTGTTCAAAAGCAAAAGAAACATGCAACCATGGAATTAATGAAAAACCCATTCACAGTTCACTGCCATGGAAACGTTGAAGCGCAAAGAAAATGTACTACTGCACAAATTATTATATTTACATGGCAAAAAGCATGTAATAATATAAAACTTTATAAGGTGCAATAGGTAAAATTTAATCTGCGTTAATTTTAATTCTTTTACAATTACAAAAGAACTTCAAATAATTAATGAATCATTTTTAAACAAAAATTGATTGTGCAGATATTATTGCTAAATTAAAACTTGCGATAAATCACTCAATTTTATTGTCATTTCAATCAATTTCTATTTAGGTCATATGAAAATGCAAATCTTTGGTTAAAAGTACAAACCTAGAACATCCAAGTAAAAGCTTCGCAAAACTGTGCCAACTTTATTGACCGCATGGCAATGATATACTCCCTCGTCCTTTTCTGCTATGTTAGTAAGTCTGAGGAGTGAGGAGTTTGTAGTGAGGTATTCCAACCTAAAAATTACAAAAATCAATTTAGAGTTAGACTAGGTTGCATTATAACTACAAACTTTTCCGGGAAGTTTCAGATTTTTAAAGATTTTAAAATAATTAAACCTTGTTACTCTTAGATATTTTTTAAGAGGTGATTATGGTTATTACATACATATTGGACGCTTTCTTATTCTCTAAATTATCGGATACCAAACCATTAATTTTATAGCCATAGACAACGTTTTAGGGCAAATGAAGGCAAAATTAATGATAATATATAATATGCAGTTACTCAAGAAACACCTATGTAGGGCTTTTTTGAAAGTTTTTTGTAAAGGTTTGTGAATAACGCATAATTTTCGGACGGAATCTATAGAAATATATACTTCCTACTACTCTTACTACTCTTAGGTTTAATAAAACACGATTTTTTGATTAACCATTGAACTAACCGAACATATAATAAACAAGCTATATAATATTTAATTAAAAAAGTATGTAATTGACAAGCAAAAAACTACAATAGTTCGAACTTGGTCGGACTAGTTATCGATCGGAAGTTATGTTGACTCATTAGATCACGATAAAATTTTGGGAAATAGTCTTTCGTTGTATATTGTTAGATGTTGTTTGCTTCCTAATATAAAAACAATAGTAATCTAAATCCCCTCGTTCAGGTTAAAGTGGACAATATAAAAATTTGAATTTTGAGTTTGCATATGACCATTTTTCAAACGGCGTCATTCATAAAAAAATTTATTGCTTTACCTTTTTCATATTTTCCATTTTTGCATATTTTTCCGAGAAAATTGACGTGAAAGAAATACAATATTTCATGTAAATTTGTAAAATGAAATTTAAAATAACCATTATAATATTGCAAAAAGGATCTGTCAAAAACAATGCTTGAAATTGTCTGTTTAGAAACTGTCAAAACTGACGCGAGAACGAGAATCATGTTATAAGGCTCTAAAATAAAGTAAGACTACAATGCTCAATTAATAAAATTTATATGAAATTGAATAATAAATTATTTAGTATTGTTAATGAGATTAAATGGGAAGGTATCGATGAATGATAAAAGGTCATTTTCTGTTTCTTAATAAGTTAATGTATTTCAAAATTCCTTGAAACGAAATTATGAATTATTCATTTGATAATATTGGACATTAATTGGCTAATTTTTAGTGAGAATAGCAATTAATGAGATGTTCCAATTGCGCAAGATATTTGCAAAACAGTTTGAAACTGCGGTAGGAATGTTTATATTATATACATATATATATATATATATATATATATAAAGAAAGCTATTTGCAATTTTTGATATTACTGCATGTGCATGTAATGCAATCTGAGAATGCGAAGGTGCAAAACATATTCAACTTATTTGCAAATTCCAAGTAACTTGAAAAAATTTGGCTATAAAATCTAGTTTTTAAGTAATTGTCTAGAACAAATTAATCTCTAGTCTGTCTGGAGCCTCTATAATCTGTTATCACCAGCAAAACAATTTGAGTCATGAACAAATTGTATAAGTAAACACAACCAGACGTGTTATTTACAAAAGCGCAAACAATTATCAACCCCTCCCTTGCCACCGCCAGAAATTAGTTACAACCCAGTCAAGACAAGTTATATCAAAGAATCTCTCGCTGCAATTAAGTAAACTGTTTATAACTTTCCTATGAACTAATTGCAAGCAGCAGAGGTTGTAAATGAGTAGCAGATTGCAGAGCAACATATTAGTCAAAACAGGCATGAAAGAGGCATTGCAGTATCTATGTATATAAACACTAGATCAATGTATCATCCCACTAATCAAGCTGAAGTCACACTGACTTCTGATGGAAAAGAGACACTCACATGATATACGTATATTTTATAGCAAAATAATAATACGCGGACTCCTAAAATACTACACATCTGCATTTGAAATGTTACATAATAACCAATTATCAATTGCTGCTGATTAAGCTAAATCAGAAATTTGTAAATGCAGAAGTCTCATTGTTTCATCGGTCACAACTCTCGTCATTGCTTGATACAGTTTTTCGAAAGTTCGCATATACTTATATACAAATTCCGTCATAATAATGTTGTGTAAAAACTAGGATTTCATTGGCTTTACAGAAACGAAATTTGTTTACGCTGTTAAATGTTAGAGAAAAACATGATACAAATATTGATTCGCGTCGCTAATCGATAGTATTAGTTAATTGAGTGTAAGCCGGATTATGTAAATGGCATTTCGGTCTCTTTAAGTCATTTACAACAAAAATTATTTAGCATTAATAGATTAGTAGTAGCGGCTCTCATTGAAATAAAACATTAAGTTAAGAACATGTAGAAAATACGTATATGTATATGTATAAATGTATATATATATACATAAACGGGTGTTGAAACTTTAGCTTTTGTAATTGGAAATTTTCCATAGCATTCAGCGCCCTTTTAAATGGAAAGGAACAATAATGAACTTTATAAAAAAAATTTTACATTACGCATTTGAAATAGGGGTCTAATTTGTTATGTATGATTTTCATGTCCATGAAAAAATTTTTTAGACTCGTAGCCAGAGTTCTCTACCATAGAATATAGAGTCGGTATATGTTTTTATGTATTTAGCGTCCTATAAATACAAAATTTTGTATCCAAGGCCTGTATATATATATATATATATATATATATATATATCAAGTATTAAGTCAAGTAATTTTTCAGATGTCTGTGCATTATATGGGATTATATTTCATTCTAATTAGCTTAATATTTCCCTCCTTTAAAAACAAATTTCTCAATAACTGTTGATGTAGCTGATAAAACTATACGTTGCAGAATTGCTGCTTGAATATCTGTCTCATTGTTGTACATTGGGGAAGAACACACAGTCACAAGAACTCCAACCTGTCAATTAAACCTTCAAGTAGTTGCTAGTATAACTGAGAAATGTCAAGAATGAATTTTCAAATATCAGCTATCCTTATTATATTACTCAAGTATAATACTTGAGTATCAAGTACTGGGTCAACACCATGATATTTATATATATATATATATATATATATATATGCATATATATATTCAAAGATGGCCATAAGTCGCTTTACTTAGTTTTAATAATAATAAACACAAAATTACAAATAATTTATAAACAAAAATATAATTAAATTTACATCTTATCTTCTAATTACATCGTATCTTTTAACAGAATGACGTTAGTGCTATTTTAACCATTACGTTTACCAGTCGATTTGACCTTAAACTAACTTCTCGTGTGTCATTTTGTTCATGGTTGCTGGCAGAACTGTACTCCTAAGTAATTAAAAAGGGGGCTCTTGCCTTGAGTTTTGTATTTTTATGATATATTTGACCATAATTTATACTCTCAACAAATAAAATCCAAAACTCGAATACTAATATAAATTTAACTAGGGGGGCTGCGCCCCCAATCTAATTTAACAAGGTGGGCTGAGCCCCACTGAGCACCCCCTCGAGTACACCCCTGGTTGCTGGCAATATTGACATGGCACCACAATTAAATCTTCAGCAACGAATTTTTACAGTAGAGCAGTGGCTGAAGCACGATAGAAACCCAACACCTACAGCGCAGCATTTACACAAACATTTCCTTATGACACTCCTCCATCACGACAATCAATGCATGCTTTGGCTAAAAAGTTTCACAAAACTGGCTCTGTAACTGACAAGAAAAGAAGTAGTCGCCGTAAGAATATGAATACCGATGAAGATAAAGAAAATGTTAGGACTTTCTATCAGGATGCACCATCAACATCTGCAGTTCGTGCAAGTTTGCATTTGCATACCCATACACAAGTTTATGTAGAATAAAATTTGGCGACCTCATTTGTTCCATCAAATGAATGATGACGATTATGACAGGCGCATAGAATTTTGCGAGTAGTTACAGTAACAACTCGATGAGGACACTGATATCATGGACAAAATTATTTGGACCGACGAAGCTTCATTTAAGTTGAATGGTCATGTTAATAGTCTACTACTCCACGGAGAACCCTCATCTGGTATGGGAGACCAACAACCTTTCTCCAGGCGTTTGTATGTGGGGTGGAGTACGTTCAACTGGTGTACTGGGTCCATACTTGTTTGATGGAACGGTCAATTCACAGAGATATTTCGACATGCTACATGTACGTGATTTCGCAGTACTTCAGCTTGCCAAAGATAACGATATTTGGATGCAGGATGGTGCTCTCCATAATTTTGGTAGAAATATAACGTGACTTCTTGGATAAGACTTTTGAGATGTGGATCGGCAGTAGAGGAAACATTGATTGACCTCCACAATCACCGGATCTGAATTCTTTTGATTACTTCATGTGGGGTATCCTGAAGGAACGCGTTTCCTCACAAAATGTTCAAGCCATATCTGAGTTGAAGGAGAGAATTACTGCAGAATTTGCAGCCCTGAACAATAATAAGGACTTGTGTCGACTCTACTCAGAGAAGAATCATGTTGTGTATTGATTCTGAAGGACAACACTTTGAAGAAAAGATGTAATTGTTTTCATGTTTTTGTTTTAAAATTACTATTTTACGATGATTACAAAAGAGTTGTTTCATTAGAATTTTGTGTTTATAATTAAAAATAGGTAAAGCGACTTATGACCACCTCTGTATATAAAGTATAATATCTTAATTTAATACAATGGTTTATTTATACATTTAGATACAGGTGTAAAGCAAATGGAGTTGTGCTTCATGGGGAAATTAAAATTTCATATTTTTAGTAAATCTTTAATGAGAATCGCTGTCAAATATTCGTTTGTCATACGCGTGCATACAATTAATTGATTAATTTAATGGAAATGACTCATTTTAACCACGACACCAAAAGACAGATTTTTACCTCACATAAACGTGGTGTTAACAAAAGCCAACTGGCGATTCATTCACTTTTCCAGTCTATTCCATTAAATGATTTATCAAACGACAGATTGTCTATATAGTGATTTAAAAAACATCGTCTGGTTTTTTTCTAATTGGATTTTGTGTAAAAATTTGATGAAATATTTATTGTTAAATATTTTTTGAATTTTGCATTTTAAACGTTAATTGGTACACAGATAGCTTCACCATTAACTTTACAATTTGACTTAGGTTCAACGACTACCCACCCACATTGTGGGCTTAGCATAAAATAAAAATTATTCATGTGACAGGTTAAGCGGATTCTTTAAAAAATACAATGAGTTAAAAAAATTAGCCACTAGCGAGAAGCTGGTACAAGTGGATATGTCGCATGTGATAAAGTATTTTCTAAATTATGAACAAACGTGTAGAAATTTCAAGGAATCAAATACATGACTTAGCTGTTCACGAATAAACATAGAGTTATATTATAAATTTATTTATGAATCTCGCCATATGAAAAGCGATGACACTTATCAAGAGGGAATCAAAACTAACTAATTCAATGAGGCACTTAATTTACTCAATTTAAAACGTATTAAAATTGCTAGTGATATAGGCCCAGTGGGATTTCTAATTCTACAAAGAAAGTTAAAGATGACCTTTTAAACTTGCTTTCAAAAACAAAAACGAGTGAATTGAATTTTAATGTAAATCTCAAAACCATGCGGCCGATAGCGACCCTCCAGCTAATTTGAAGAAGGTCAGCAAATCCTAACTAATAACAGATAAGTGGCAACGTCATTCAAATATTCACATTAAAAGATGTGCTGCATAAAGTTTAATTCTTTTTTCACAAATATTTTTTGCGATTACTCTGTCAAAATGGGTCACTTTTAAATAAAACTATGGAAATATGTATTATCTATAATATTTATAGATACGTATTATATAGAAGAAAAAATTAAGTTGATCATCCTCAGCAGTTAAAATTGCCGTAGTTCAATTTCCGAGCCTTAAAATGAAAAATGTGTTCTCCATGATACTGTCGCCTATTAAATTTGTACGCTTTGCAAAACAGTAAAAAATTCAAAGTAAATAATCAGTCTAGAGGCTTAATAATCGATGAGTAGCACAATCATTAAGGCAGTAAATTGAGCAAGAAGGATGTGTCATCGGGAGTTAAGAATGGTTGAATGACGACGGAATTGAAGGCTACATATACAACAGTTGAAGAATCCCCCGGGCACTGCTATCATTCAGCGATACATTTCGTACGCTATACTTTTCATTTTTCCTGCTAATCAAGACAGGGGGAATTAATTAACCGTCATAACGGAATTGTACAATTAAGGCGGGTATCGTCAATTACAAGGTCGAGGGTATAATGCCAATGGCATGAATTAGCACATGCCATGCCAGTGATTGAACGCATGAGTCAAGACATGAAAAAGTTTCTCTTTTAGAAAATGCAGTTCCCAGGTTCCTTATAATTATATCACATATCAGACTTTAAAAATAATTTTTAGAACTACACAAAATATTTCACAATGGGAATATGCTTTTGAAATTCTGTGGTCGTTTAGTTTTTCAACATCCGATATAACTACCTTATCTAGAACTAGAATTTATTTTCGACCATTCAAGCTATTAGAGGCAAAACAACAGGAGAAAGAAGACATAAAACTAAAGCCAAAAAAAATCATTAATTTCCACAGTATACATAAATTCTAATGAAAATTAGGATCATCACTGTATTGAAGTTGAAAAATTCATTTTTTCTAAATTTGCACACTAAAAAATGTTCAGTGTTACAAAGAATGATTGAAATATTGCGCTATTTCGAAATTATTACTCTATGTAACTCTTTAAATAAGCATTGTATATAGTGATTGAATTTGAATACTGAACACTAAATATTGTCTATGGATGTCCATGTATATTAATAAAAAATTTGGCTTTAGTGTAAACATCTATTTGCCGTTATTAAAATTCCTTTTAAAACAGCTTTTTTCCTTTAAGGAATTTAAGAAAAACATATTCTCCGTACTAACACTTCTGAGCATTTACGTGTTTCATTGAAGTGTAAAAATCTGACAGTTTAATGAAATTTATAACCATTTATTTAAAACTAAAGAAGCATATTTCATCATGCCATTAATTTCTGAATGCAAGAAATGTCTGCTTGGGAATTTCTCATATAAAACGTTTTTGAAGGATTTTGTGAATAGGTCAGCCATGCACAGTACAGTTGCCTACAAAACTAAAACACTAATAAAAAATATTTCAAGTTATATTTTTTTAAGTTTGACATAGGTGAAACAATGATGGACTACTTAACTTATTCCAGGGCACTAGGCCATGTTTATTAACACAATTTTGGAATCTAATACAAACATCTATATACATGTATATATATATATATATATATATATATATATATATATATATATATATATATATGCTTTTATTACATTCCACAATTGTGAACTTACCAATTACACATGCATTATTACATTTGATTGGAACAAAGTTCCATTCAGCCGTTACGTTTCTCGCATCCTGAATATGCCTCCACCCAGAAATAGCAACTTGACTGCACCCCACCCATTTCACTGCGAAAAATTTTTCACAAAACTTTTGAAACATTTTTAAGAAGTTGAAAGAAATCAATCATTTTAAGAATATATTTAAAATTACTAAAGGCTAGCTTTCTAGTTGCTCAACTAATTCTATTAAACTCTACATGTTTCGTCCATCCCAAATTTCACAAATAACATTTACTGCTATTTTCTTATAAAAATAAGATTTAAAAATTTTGTTAAAGTTATTAATGATATCACTTGAACCAGTTCCTTTCCAAATAATTCTCCTTGATTTAAACGGTGAATAAAAAATTAATGCATGCTATAGCGACATACAAAATATTTCGCAGGTAAAATGGCAATTTGGTCAGGGTCACCATTTAATGAACATCAGTGTTTAATATTATTGGAATAGTTTTTGTTCGAAGCACGTATCTTCCCATGTTTATTCAACAGGATCTTTGCCCTGAAAGGCAAAAGCCTAAATATGCATTTGAGTTTTCCCTAGGTAAAATTACACTTGGGCTTTTGTCTTTGCAGAGGGTTGACAAAAATGTGTCACCACTTGAAGAATGTGATAAATTTAACGCATTGATAATCTCAAAATTAATCGGTTAATCGGTTTATGAAAAGAGCAGCAGCATGTATTGATGCTGAATTTGAATGCGAAAATGTTTGTTTGTCAACATGCCTCTAAGCTTTGTTTTTGTCAAGATAAGAAAATATATGCTTCGTTTTGTCTGTATATCTAAAAAAAAGCTCAAGTTTAAATAATGTTAAAATTATCCATTAACCAAGGCGATTAATGAGACTCAAAATCTCAGCCCTAATTGGTATATTATTAAGAATTCCTAAATCACCAACATGAATTTGTCAATCCCACTTGCTCTACGGAAAACATTTGCTTCTGACATTGCAAGGCAAAGACGTAATTTCCCATAGATTGTAAAACGGTGAATTTTGAGTGATTTGCAAAATTTAGATTTTTGACTTGGCACTTGATACCGAAAACGCATTTAGAGGGGTCCAGCACCAATGGGGGAAATCACAAGGTGTCCATATCTCTAAGCCTAATATTCAATAGGTGTAGGGATTGAATATCGAGTTATGGCAAAAATCAAATTAAAACAAAAAATAATTTAATTTCTAATATTCTGTTCTACAAAACGTTAGAGTATCAGTCATACTTGTGCAAAGGCGGTTTGGGACCTGAATCCACCAATAAAATTCTCCTGGATAAGCCTTGCTTGCACGGCAGTATTGTAATTTAAAACTTTATGAACCAAAACATTTTGGTAAAAATACAGTTTTTGATGGTAAGTGGCAAGCGTTCATAATTCACAACTAGTCGTTCTAATTGAAGTTCAGACATTAATTTTTTATAAAAATTCAATTCTACAATCGCTAATTGAATTCATGTCATAAAGATGCGTCCTGCTAAATTCTTCGCAGACATTCATCACGAGAAAGAAAATTGGAGTAAAAATTGAGTAATCACAATAAAATGCAAATGAGGAGAGCGCTATTGGGAGATTTAAACAATTGAGAAAAGAGACAATACAGAGAAAAAAGCATCGTGCCAAACGTTATTTACGATTACAATACCTACCAGTTGGTGGCTGTTTCCCTGCGGCTTTATAAACAATTTTGTTGTTTTACACATAATATTAAAAAAACTGCTTAAAATAAACCGAATATACGACAAAGGCTGTTCACTAGGAGGTGCTTCCTCCTCCATGATGGTTCAACCGAACAGTCACTGTCGTGGCATTGTTAAGGTACTCTAACACTCCAAGCAATTCATTGCTGAAGTCCATCTTTGTCTATAATATTAAAACCATGAATAGATTTCTCCTTTGCCCACCCTATTTTCTTATACGTAGTACAAAGAAGGAGGCGTATTATTTACACACATTCAACCAGGGACTTTCTATAGCATATTGCTAATACAACATATCGCAATAAATATATTTCATCACATTTATTGGCAATATTACTATTATTATTAAGCGACTGTTTATCTTGTTATTTTCATGTTTTTCAACTTATAAGTTAATAAATACGCAACTAAGGACATTAATAATAGTCTTCATCTACATAATAAGCTAAACATAAAAATAAGTAGAGAACAAAGACCAATTATACTTATTTTGCTTACACAGAAATTATGCAATTATTTCAAACTAAATTCAATTTGGAATAAGTAAAAAAAATTCTGAATAAATAAAGAAAAACTTTATTTTGCACTCCTAAAAACACCATAAAAGAAAAACATTGTTATAGCGATTTCAATTATATTGAAATCACATTTTCCCAATGTACAATGTCATTGATATATACAAGTGAATCATATCATAGAATTTAGGTTTCCATATTTACCACATATACAGTACAATGATTTTAAGTAGCTCATGCCACCTAAGCATGATTAACAACGTTTTCAAAAATTTGATCAAACAGTCTTAGTGAGTTCTCTTACTAAATAGGTATTTTTAATAAATCCAAAGTATTACAAAATATTGCAATGTTATATTGCTAGCAAATTTCTTTTGCAATATATTCATTTAGAATTTTTTGTATTTCAATATAAGTTATAGTCTACATTACAAATGAACAGCACCGGAAAACTTACTCTGTTGTCGAAGCTTCTTTACGCGTCCAAGATACAACAGGTTTAGGATTACCATCTACAATGCAATCGAAAGTTTTGTTATCATGCAGATTTACTTCTTGATTTGAAGGCATACTTATAAATTCTGGAGCAACTAAACATATAGCAATAAATCTACACAATAATATGTGTAATACTCCGGCTCTTAGTTATATATATATATTATATATATATATATATATATATATATATATATTCTTTTTGAAAATAATTTTTTTCATTTTATAATTTTTAATATTAATACCAATTGGTATTTTATTCTCCACATTCTTAAATCCACATAGCCTCCTGCCTATTACAGATATAGAACTTAAAATCCTTATGATTGAAAGCTTTTGAGTCCATTTGATTTCAAAATTTTGACCAATTGTTATTAATATTAAAAATTATAAAATTAAAAAATATATATGCATGTATATATTTATGTGTGTATGTTTGTATATATATATATATATATATATGAGAGAGAGAGAGAGTGCGCAGAAGGACCCTTGTTAAATAGGATTATTAAAGTGGCATTTCTGAATTAACTTTACTTACTTAATTAGTTATTTTTAGTAGATTTAAATCATGAATGGACATAATTTACTAGAAATCACTGATTCTACAGTTCAAATTAACAAAATCAAAGAGTTACGTTGATTTAGGTGTCAATAAAATGCAGAAAGCGTGAAATTTGCAAAGTGACAGTAAATACAGAATTTATGTCCCCGGACACTTGTCCATAATAAAGGAGAATTAGTGGAAAAACTTTGTTCATGTCATACTGAGATTATAGCACCATTGAATGGTGGAAGTGGTTAGCATCCAGTGGGAGAAAATTAACTGTGACTTTGAGAGGCGATAATCAGATTATCGTTAATGTAACACTTGAAGCTGGTGTTTAGTACGAGTTGAGTCAAAGAGATATTTTTTCTTACCATGAGAATATTGCCCATAATTCGAAAACTAACTTTCAAGTACTAAATAATATAGGATCATGTGGAAGAGCTAGGCGGCAGAGACTTACCAATGTGCAATCTGTTCGCAGCCGTAATTTTATTTCGGTAGAGGCGCAAATAGAAAACTTATAGTTTGATTTTTTCATTTTAAGAGTCTTTAGCCTGCAAAAGAATCTGCACCGCAAAGTACTTTGTTCAATTTTGAAGTTTAGGTGACGTATTAAAACATCTCAATTAATCTCTAAAGAAAACAAACACATCTTTCATTATTTATCAATCTTTGCAGAAAACATTCACTTAAAAATTATAATCTAGAAGAACGAAGTTCTCTGCTCATTTATGATTAGGCATAACATTATTGTTTCAATAGTTTGTCAGATTACGTAATTGAAAACAATGCTTAATTGAATGACAAACAATGGATTTTAGTAGCTATAATATACAATACAAACAAATAATTTATTGCAAAAAACATTTGACATTAATTCTAGCCATTGGATATACATTGTTTATTTTCTCTGCTAAATTTAGCACACTGAAAATAAGCATAGCCTTGTTTTGTAATACATAAAAGAAAAAATGTTATTCATATTTTTGCCTATATCTCAGTTTCGGGGCGACATGTGCCCCCGTTGCCTGATCCTATGTTTTGAAATCTGAAATGTACCATCAAATATACGGACTCCTAATTACAATGGATGTGAATTCTCAGCTTCCAATAATTATAATTTGGAAAATGCAGAACAAGTTTTCTGAAATTCATTTTGTTAAATATAGTCAATATTACCGCATCATTTGAAGGTTTGCATTGAGTAGGTGGTTAAACTTCTTTGATCATAAAACCCAATGTTTTAGACAAATAAATTTTCGTCACTAGCAATGATGAGGATTTAATCACCAACAATTGGATTGCATATGATAAAGTTAAAAGTAAATGCACAAGGGGCCACAACGGATGCCAAAGTGCTAAAAATATTCTCTCAATTTACTCATGCAAAGGTCAAAGGGTTTTCAATTGAATGATTTGGGATAATATGAAAATTTAATTTTAACATGGTTTTGCCCGAGTTTTCAATTTAGACTAAATACTTATGAGATAAGCAAAATTCTCGACATTTTCAATTACTGAGACCTATAAAAATCATATGCACATAATTTTCACAATCTACCATTATGGCAATCGATTTTACTATTATAAAATAACTACAGCAGAGAAAGAATCATATTAAACCGGATAATAAATTATATTTAGATTCCTTCACTTCTACAAATGAAACGTGTTAAGTATAGAAACTTTTTAAGTCAATATATATATATATATATATATATATATATTTATATTTATATATATATATTCTCACCGCGTTGAGTTTGGATCCGAAAGCCGACCCAAAACATCCATAGCCCTAATGTATTTTACCCTCCCGACCAGAAACAAACAGACCCGATCTCAAATACGAAATCGGACCCACTCTGAGAATTCTGTTGTGTATTGTGTACTCACTCAAAATACATTCAGGAAAACTTTATGGCTGTTTATCATGTACTATTAACATTATCATTTCACTGATAAGCTGAAATTAGATTCTTATTAATTATATGCTATATAATAACTATTTGCTAAAATAAACTTAAGTATTCAATGTTGCATTGTTAAGGCGAAATGAGAAAGTACTGTACCAAAAAAAACAACAGATTTGAAGTGAACCTGGCTCGAAACTAAACAAAAATCGGACCTGAACCTCATCTAAACCCCAGGCCGAAATCAAGTTTGAGAACTATGATGCGTACATTATCACAATTAGGGACTAGCAAACCAATAGCATAACTCATCAAAATCTACCGAATGAGGAAGGAATTTTTATAAAATATATTTTTAAACATGGAAGAAATCAAATGTTCAATATAAATCTACCATAACGCCTACAAGAAATTCAACGCACATTTACCATGGAGAAGAATTATTTCCCATGGCGTAATTATGGTGGAAAATGATAATTAATGATAACTTGCATGAAGGTAGACAACCACACAAGATGACTTCCACTGTACAAACGTGTTGAAACATTCAGCTTCGTTAAGCACCATTCGGCTCAACGTCCTTTCAAATTAACGATTGCAGATTTCACAGTTCTAAACTTACTCAATCGATTAATTTTTTATCCAAACAATCGGAAAAACGCCAGATCAAAAGAAATCGAAAGTGAATATAGCACAATATGCAATATCGAGCGATTTTTCAGTTTTCTTCAAGGATCCAACATTCTACTGGGCGTCCAGGATTTTGATAATTGAGCCTTGAAAAGAAATGCGGTTTCAAATAGATTTCATTTTTTTACAATTTCTGACTTAAAATCACAAATCAAAATGAGAAATAAAATAATGCAGCTACCTAGAGTAACTATACATTCATTAACCATCAACGAATATAAGGTAAACTTAGAAAACTATCGACTGTTACGCAAATTGCAATTGCCAAACAATGCCTCTTCAATAAAGGTACAAATACCAGTTTTTTGGAAAAATAAAAGTAATTACCCAACTACCCAACTTTGAAAAAACTAGCAATTCCTGGTGGTACTGTTCCAAGTGAAACAGCCAATGAGCATCAGTCGAAAGCAAACACTTTTATAAACAAATTTTCTTTAATAAAAATTTTTTTAATTGAATGCTATTGTTTTGTCTTGAAGAAATTTTTCTCGGCATTACCCGATTTTTCCGGAATTCTCCGGAAAATGTAACTGCCGAAAACGTTGTCATAGTTTGTTCATACACAATAAGCAAATTCAAGGCAACAATACCACTTGTATTGCTTTCAATATCACTAAGAGAATGTTTTTCGTCCTAACAAGAAAATTTTTAGTGTGTTTTTGTTGACAGAAATCAAAGCGAAATGAAATAAAAAAGGAAAATATAGAGCCTGTTGATGGACTTGAATTTCAAAATAGATGGAAAAAGACTAAATAATGTAGTACTTTAGGTTTATATCGAGTTTTTGTTAGCCTACCTTAATAGTTCACAAAAGCTAGGCACTATGGTGATAAAATTTTGCTGAAATTGGCGGGCTTTAAGGATGTGGAAACACTTATGTTGAAATTGCATACGATAAATTGAAATAGATGCTTAGCAAATACAGTGATTTGGATATAAACAATTAACAACAAACTATTTATCAGTCTCTGGACTCACAGGTCAAAATGCGTTTAATATTAACAGTGTAAGAAAGAAATAAATAAAAAGTTGCTACATATAGTGGAAAATATTGAATTATGATAATCTTATGAACATTCATTTTTTGTTACATACACGTAAACAAAGCGCAAATTTCGTACATTTTCAGTAGAAAATCTGTTATGAAATGAAATGAAAGTACGAATGGATGAAACGAAAAAATAAATTCCAAACTTTCCATAAAGTTTTATATAAATCTGAAAAAAATCATTTAAAAAACATTGCAAAAAACAGTTGTTTTAAACAGTTGTTGTTTAAGACACGCTAACCCTGCTTATGTACACAAATTTTCGTGCAAATTGAAGGTATTTTAGGCTAGACTGCACGGCATAAAAAGTATCAATTGTCACCTGTCTATCAGTGAACGAGAAATAGGCCAAAATCCAGTTAGAAAAGTAAATTTTATTTGTCACAACTGCTCCAATAAAAATGAGTCATAATTTGTTTTGAAAAATAAATGAAACGATTACAAAAGGGAGGTGACCATAGACAAACAGACGCGGTAAGACATTCCAATGGGATTATAACTGTCAAAATTTATTACAAAGAAAACGCAAGCCCTCTCCGATGCAAAGCCAGCTAGAATAAAATTAGCCCAAACAACAAATGTAAATATCAAAAATAAATAATTATAAGAATTAACATTTATTATAAAGCTCTACTGAAAATTCTGAAATTGATTAGTTGAAAAATGAAAAAAATAGGCTTAGAATAATTTGTATAGTGTGAAATTTCCAAATTTTATATGGAAGAAAACTTTACTGATTATTTAGAGTTCTACTACAATATCGCTTTTTCAATGAATAAAACGCATCCATCCTATTGCTGAAAAGATATATATATATATATATATATATATATATATATATGCACATGCATTTGATATTAACACATAACTATAGAACAATTGGATTTTGACACATAGGAATTGAATATGAATATAGATGCATAGATGTATGTAACCAAGCAAGCACTAATTTTGAAACTGTGTATTAGGAAAGGAGGATCTATGATTTTCTATATATATAAGTTCCAAATTTTTGCAAAAAACTTATTATATAATTACGTAATAAAAGAAATTTAACGTACACAAGACGTCGACAATGGCTTTTCTGGAATATCTTTGACCTGCTTCATTGGTTGCAACACAGTCGTATGTTCCACTGTCGCCTTTCTTTGCATGTATTATAATTAATTTGCCAGAATGATCTAGATTGAACCTAAAAAAAGACTTATTTAAATTTCGAAGTATAAAAAAACTAAAAATTAACTTAATAAAAATGCAGTGTTTATGGTGCAATTATCTACTTGAACTAGTGTCTAGCTATTGAGCATCCAAGTGAAGCAATATTACTAATCATAGCTTACCACCCCTAGTGCACTTTCCCCTATTGAACCTAGGCTGAATCAAATTCTCTTAAGCTAGTCATATTCCCAGATTTTTAAATGTAGCAAACATCTGATAAATACTAAACTGGAAGATGACCTCCGAAATGGATGAAATTTCCAAAGAGTTTTATGGTTCGAGCACGAGCAACACTTTGGTAAACCCTGCTAATACTACATATTACATAATAAAAGCTTTCATATGTGAGGGTAGAATATCAGAACAATGGTGTTGCATAGCAAAAAATATTTTGATTGACCATGATCGGTAATAGCTATTTAAAATGTGGTCCTATATGCAGTTGGTGTGCGGCCTAGGCAGTTCCTTTGTATAAAAGTAATGAGAGTTGGAGCTAGAAAAATTTCACCACTTCAAGCTTTGCAAAGGTTAATTTGGACTAAGTTAGAACTTTTATTAAACAAGTGATTAGAAACTAGAAAATATCAAAAATTTCGAACATGGATATGCTGAAAATTCTATGCTTGGTTGAATCTAGAATTGTTTAAAATAACTTTACAGAAAACTAATTTTCGAAAAGTTACATTTCTTTAATAAAACTTTTAAGTGTTCGGCTATTTAAACAATGAAACAAAAACTACCTTCTATCTCGATTTTTTATAATAGTAACTCCATTTCGCCGCCAAGAAACTGTCGGATAGGTCAATCCATAAGGTGGATTGCAAAACATTTCAACATTTTTACCCAATTCCACTGTCTGGTCTTTAGGATCTTGGAGAAATTCGACACCCAGCACTAAAAACAAAGAGAATAAATATACAAAACTAAGATACAGTATAGAAACTAATGTTCAACCAATTGATACACATATAGATCACACAAAAAGCTAACACGAATTTAGAAGTACTGGAAATCAACATACAATACATTGTAAAAATCGAAATTGCACAGTGCATTTATTTGAAGAATATCTTGCTTATGGTACATAACAACATAATTTATTCGTGTCGGATTAATTAAAAAATATACGCCATATGAATTTTGTAACAATTTCACTACCTGCTTAAAGGTAAAGTTCTAGGAAAATATCTCCAGTAATAAGAACGTACTCATGTAAAACTCCATAAATAATATCATTTTTCGATTAATAAAGAATGGACAGTTACTAACGAAACAATAGGTTGCCAACAGATCGAAGAGCCAACCTAACCCAATAAAATCCTACCTGTAGGTCAAAAATTTTAAAATTACCCGATCAAAAAAAATCAATTTAAAACCGAATCTCCAGGTATCTTAAAAAAATTGATGAATTTTGAGGCCTTATCGGTATAATATTTGTTATATTTAACGTATTTTATTGTTCGTCACAACCAATACAATAATCCAACATTGTTTGATTATTACAACTTAGTTAATTCAACTCATATCAAACTTTGTCTGTTCGGCCCATGGGTCGAATCATTGGTCCATGGTATGCACGGCCTGTTATTCCTCAAAATATTGGATCCATTTAAATAATTACAATAAAAAACAACAAATCTAATGCAATTTCAAATATGCACATGTTTCACATATGCAAATTCCAATAGAATTAAAAGAGTAGGGAGAGAGATTTTACGGTTTAAAGAAAAACCTACACTTGTTTTTTTCGCTGCAGTCAGATATAATTTATTGATTGATAGCTAGATAAACATTGGGAGACGATTTATTCAGCAGAAGAGAGAAATTGAAAATCGAAATCAAAGGAATGGAAATGTTTTGTTGATTTTTGGTAATAGCCAACTGCAGACCGCAATTTGATCAGTTAAATCCGCTGTCAAAATTTGTTTTCAGTTGAACACATGGGGGAAACATTGAAACAAAATGTTAATTTAGCATAACATACATTCATTTGTTTTACAACGATACCTAAGCGGTCACACTTGACAGTCTAAGCCTAAACATTCTTGTACGAACCTCGCTGCACTATTCAACGAATCTGCATACCTTCAAAGTTTAAACAAATTAGCTGAAATTGACTGGTAGTGCATATCCTCAGTTCAGTTTAAAGGATTATAAATTGAGATCTTCAACTTCAATAAGAATACATAGAAGGACAGTAATCTGTAAAGTATTACATTATTAGTATCTGGCACGCAAGAACATTTCTAAAAATCCAGTTGAGCAGCAAGCTTCTAATATTCAATTGAAAAAATGTATTTTCTAAGAATGGCATGTATGCTTAAACAGGAGCGGGTTAAGGGAAGGCAGCGGCCGTCCTAATCTTTTTCAAGGAGCATTTAAACATTATATGAAATTGTGAATATTTCATGTCAATATTTTGACAAATTTTTTAATGTTTTCATAAAATTAAAACCATTTTTGCAACAATTAACCCGATGGGCCGCGTCAGCAATTAGCAGGCAATTGCCGTGTTGGTTCAACAAACCGACTCGATTCATTTATTGAAATTGAATTCATATATTATATTTTAAATGATCAGATCCACCGTTCACCTTGTTTCAATTCGATTTGTAACAATTATATAAAATATGATAAAAAATAGATAAACATTGTTTACGGACACAAAAAATCTAGTTTTTAAAAAAGACAATGACTTTTTTATTATTATAAAGAGGGTAGGGTTAGAAGCTGCTTAGGTCGGGTAGGGTCGAAGAAACATTAACCGCTTCCAGGCTTGCCCATGTTTATAAATGTATACGTTAACGTTTTTGTGGAGAACCTCACAAATCTCATTGCACCTGTTGCAAAATATGATTCGATTTTGTATAACTTCCAAATAAAAAATTGCTTCATAATAATTTTTGTAAAAAAGTTTGAGCCGCCCCCGCCCATTAAAAATTTTCTAGGATCGCGTCTGTGTTCCAAGGCTGAAGAATGCTGCCATTTGGGTTTTTATAGACTTTAATTGATATCGGGCGAATTGACAATAATTCGTCAGGCAAAAATAAAATTTAGGAAAGCTTCTGACACATTCTTCTGGAAGACCATAACAAAAAGTTATTTTTACGTAAATAGATCTAGAAATACCGTTAATTGTAATATTAATACGTTTCCGTCTTACAATATAATTGTTATTAGTTCGTAAATTGTTGTAAAAAGGTAATTAACTTGTATGTTTACGATCGAGGAAACCATAAAATTTTACGGGCAAACTTCAAATAAGTGTTATAAGGTAACAAGGAAACTGTTTGTAAAACGACAGAAGTGAATGGGAAGCGAGAATTAATTTGGTAAAAACCTTTTAGGAGGGCAAAAGATTTTATGGAGAATATAATGAAACAGGGAGAAGAAAGTAGCTTAAAAGAAGCCCGCCACTGTCTTTTATGATGGAAATAAAATTAGAATTTGTCTCCCTCAAGATCATTTATTACTTATAGATCGAGTTAATGAAAATCGAGTTTGAGGTGAAGCAATTATACTTTGAAAATAATAATTAAAAATCCAATTTACATTTTCACTCGGTTTTATAATAACAAAGTTCGCGAAAAGTAAAAAATAGATTTTCCTATACTACAACAATAATAACTATTCAATGCCTATTACACTCCACGTACACAAATACATACATTTATATATATATATATATATATATATATATATATGTCCATTTATGCGACTAATTTTTGTCGGGTACGAGTGAGTACCGATACAATTTTAATTCCTCATAATGTGTATATTAAACACACACAGCCAATGAATTTCTTAACCTTTATACTCACTTAATAAAATGATATTTAATGCCTGAAAACACCACTGGATAGTGAAACTCCTCCTCATTCATTCTTCATCCTTAAATCATGCCCGACCTATTTAAAGAAAACAAAATAGCTGAAGCAAGATGTTGCTGCAATGGATTGTAGGTAGCTTAATTATGTGAACACTATGTATGGGGAGAAGTTGAAAGTTTTTGGAAGCGTTGAATCTTCCAGTGAAAAAATAAACTTACCGATAGAAGTGTAAATATCCGAGAATTTCCAAAGTTCTTAAAAAACTTGAAGAAAATTGCTTGAAAATGCTGACATAACCGTGCCCTAAATTTTCTACCCGTACACGAAAATGACATTCTTTGATTACTGTTAAGCAGTTTAAGAAACTTCCATAAAATTTCAAGTATATTTCACATTCATTATATCCCAATTTTTTAACATTGTATTTATCACTTATATCTTTGAAAACAATCACATTTAAAATGAAAAGCAAACTCGCCGGCACCCCCGGATAATACCCGTGCCCATACATCACTTTTGTATATGTTAGAGATGAGTGCGGTGCAGTGGTTAGCGGGAGAATTAAAGTAACTCGCGGTGGCATAAGAGTTATACAGATAACGTGTTTTGTCTTAAGATTTATAATCTCTAAATATTTCTGTTTCTGAAGCAAACCTAAGAGATTTCACATACAAAATATTAAAAGCAATTTTTACATATTTCATTGAAAATTTGATACTACCCTAATACAATTGAAGGAAATCACAAAATACGTAAGAAATTGTCTTTAAACTTTTCTGCGAATGATCCATAATCCTAAAAAAAAATAACTCACAAATATGAATATTTTCTTACGAAGATAGAAATAGCCATTGGTGGGGGTATACCGCGGTAAAATTTCGTTTATTGTCGTGGTTTGCGGTAAAAAAACGGACATTGCGGTGGTTTGCTGTGATTTTTTTTTCTCTACGGTGGGAATAATTTTAAAAAACCAGTTCGGCGCTCATTTCTTATATATATATGTGTGTGTGTGTGTTGCTATGTGGCTTTCTGTACAGATTAAATTTCCATAGCGCCATGAAGGAATCTTGCTTTGTACACTTTTTGAAATGCCATTTATTCCATAATGAATGGATTTTAGCCTAACCGGTCCGATATATAAACTACGTCTAATTTTACTTTAATGGTTTCTGTTTATCAAAATTTCCCTTTATTATTCGCTGAAGTGTTCAAATTGGATTTGATTAATTTGAGATCCGTCCAAATTGAATTGTCCAATTAAGAAGACTTTGTGCTACAATCTAATAGTCGACATTCGACTTACTTTACTAGCGTACACTTATCATACCTATTCGTCCTTTCATTCGTAGCGATATAATGTCAATGTCATCATATGAAACTTAAAAGAAAAGCTTCCTTTAAAATTCTTCCCATTAGACTTTGCCATTTAAAAGTAATTGTCGATTAAATTTGTAATTATCACTGAAATAGCTGAATACTGGTATAGTGTTATCCAGTTTTACGTGGAGTTAGCGGGTCTACTTACATCGAAAACTTACGTGGGATTTTAAAAGTCTACAGATATCCTAAATAACAAATTAATCTAATAAAAATGTTGAATGTATTTATTAATGTCTACAATTCGTAATGGATGTGGTCGCCTGATTGAAGAGAATTCAGATCGCAAGCTAAGTGTTGAAAATGAACTGAATGTTCAGTCCAAGTCGAGCACTGAATCATCAAGTTAAGCGGGCAAAGTACAGCCAGGGTCCACCAAATTAGTAGGTTCTGGTAAAGATAATTTCATTAAATTAAAATAATTTTAACAAAAAATAGTGAAAAATAGTGGAAATTTTAAGCTAAGTGGTATTGTTACAAGTGGCCTATTACCAACCGGAGCCTACTGTATAACATGGCCGGACAATTACATACTAGCCTCTTTATGGGAGGCTTCAGCACAGGACTTAACCAACTTTTGCGGACACCTAATTTGTTGAAAAAATGCTAAAAACGATAACAAACTCATAGAGTTCCGTCAATTGCTCATAGAATGGTGTAAAAATTTTGCAAATCAGACCAAACGTGAATTAGCTATGGTTTCCCAACAATGGACTACTGGGCCCAAAATGCAAATTTTTAAGTTATTTTGAAACTAGCCCATTCAATTTTGAAAATACGATTATGCATCTCGATTACAAAAGATGCGACATAAAAAATCTTTCGATTGGCATATAGCATGATAAAATTGGATAATTTTTACGATTTTTGTAAAAATAAAATTTTGGAGATATTAACTTATAACATTTAATGCGTTTCAAGACTATATTGAAATCAAATTGCACTACAGAATTGCTTCGTATTTATTTTCGATTTTACGTCAAAAGTCGGCTTTTACTGTGCTGAAAGCTAACCTCAATAGTAACCAGTTCTTGATATAGGTGTCGAAATGCATATACTACACTGGTTTCCTCATAAAGAGACTATTATGTAATTTTTCCAGTCGTATATAGTAGGCCCTGTGCCCGCTGAAGCGCAATTAAATTAAAAAAGAACCGCCCATTCTTAAACATAGTTCAAGAATAATAGTTCAAATCAGAGTTTTTATAATTCTTTCAACTGTTTATCTTACTTTAGAATTTCATGCAAAAATCAGTTCAATTTTTGTAATTTTATAACTACAGTTAACTCTTGAAATGAAATGTCTAGATGCTGTTTATCCAAAAAATTCATTCCAATTGAAAAAGGTGTTTGGGAAAGTGTTTCCCTTGCTAGGATAACAGCGACTGTGGATGGAATTTCTGCCGACAACCCTTGCTTCAAGATATATCGAAACCGATTCAGGAACAATTTTTATAACAGAACAGAAAAGTCAAATTCGTGACTTAGTGCGATTTTGTTAGCCAATGTTGAATACTTAATACAATTATTTACCTCATCAACGAGAATTTTTGCTTCACAGCAACTTCAAGCAAAACAGATAATTGCCAATTATTTCCTATTACTTCTCCATTATTTTCAATTACTTTTTTTGTCTGTCTATATGTATTAGTTAAATCTGTAGAGTCTACACTGCAGATCCAGGTGAAATACGTACATCAATGTTATATGAAAGTTTGTGGGACTCGGAGATATGTAGTCTCACACTGTCATATTTAAAATAAATTTGCGTTGTTTAACTTTGTCAGAAAAAAATTACCATTACTTTTCCATCGCTTGTCAAAAATATAAAAGGAACAAATGGATGGCAATTGGCAAAAGTTCAGATTGACTTTAAATTGAGAAAAAATAAGTTATTAAGTCTCGAATTTATAAGCATAAAGCACAGTGAACTTATTATTTTGTCTGCTAGATTTGGTTTGCCCAATCCAAAATAGCATCTGCGTTTAGCAGTTCCTTATTAACTTAAGTTTATTAATTCGCACTTCAAACACAGTTGAGTCAATGGAATGTATAAGACGACGATACCTACGAAATAATTGGAATTGGTACACATTCTGTGGGAATTACATACGAGAGGGCGAAAATATTAAGACCACATTCAGATTTGGCTTGTGCATAACATCATAACATCATTTTATTCTACAACTATTTTGATCACTATAGGAGAGGTATTTAGTTAAGTTTTGGGAGAGCACAATTTACATAGCAATTTAATAGAAGCCCTTGAATCGATTAATATAATTGAATAAATTAGCATCTTAAGGCACAAAGATCCAATTAGATTATTCAAATTTGTTAATTCTTGATGCAAAAAAAAGAACTTCAAAGGTACACGATTAGAAAAAAGTGTGAATCTGGGTTTGTAATCAAATCAAAATTTTGCAATCTGATGTGAAACCCAATTCGATACGAATACAAAATCAGATTTTCACAAAAAACAAAAACCATAATGAATTTCAGATCAATTTTTTGTCGTTGGCAATTAAGTTGATCGTTTGTCATATACTGGTGCCTGTCATTTTTACCTGTGATATAATATTTACTACTGCTACTAGTAATTCGTATATCATACAATCTCCACAATTCAAATGTATTTAGTTATTATTTTATGAAAAATATTTCGAGTAATCTGTGGAGTGGCGAGCCTATGGTGAAGTGCAGTTTTTGCAAATTTACATCGTTATCAATCACCATTGGGGTCACTGGAAACCCTATTCAAAAACTTAACAGACTAAAGTCAAAATTTAGATAACTGTTATGGGAGTATGCTGTATATAATTTGATCTGCTTTTAAGTCAAACATAAAGAAAAAGCATATAAATCTAACATGAGATAAAAGATGACGGTATGCACATCAATTAGGCGGATCCAATAAAACAATCGAAATAAGATAATTTACTACGTAATTGAATCGTGGAATCACTGCAAACATAGACGCCTTGTGATAAGAAATTTGATTACATTGTATCGACTTTACGTTAAACTGTAACTAACGAGCTGAGAAAACTTGGTTGTTATTTAACCAATTACAGACAACCTTCCATATAACATAAAGTTGATAATTGACTTTACCAAGGCAACTTGTTGCGCTACTTTTCAATTCAAAAGCAATTTAATTCAAAAAATGGTCTTGCTCCAGGTAAAAATGCAGATAAACTCTTATAATAGAAAGATAGATTTCCGAAAGTGCGCGTTCCTCGACTCTTATATAGTAATGACCTTGGAGAAATCAAGGCTGTGGGATGTCTTTATGCTGTTTTTTGAAATTTAAACAGAAATAAAAAAGTTTCCATTTACAAGTGCAACAAAAGAGAAATAAATAATGGAAATTAGAAATAAATTTATCATAGCGAGAATATAAATTATTTGCGAAAGAATAATTTAGTTGCATGCATCTAATCAATACACGTTTTGTTCGCAAGTACAAAAGAAAATTAATTAAGGGAGACGTTATTTACAGCGAAAAATTACGAGTTAACAAAGAATCCCGATTTAAGAACAATCCAATTAAACGGAATTGATTGCTTAGCCAATACACTGCCAAAAATGCGAATGCAAACATTAGATTAAAGCTTAGCATCTATAAGATCATGGCACATTGCCTTCTCATATTTAACGAGGATTCCGAATGTACAGTGCTAATTCCACTGGATTGCTAAAATCGAAAAGCTTTCATACAATAAAAGTAAAATCTATCTGTTTTATTGTTAAAAAGAGGGGCAATTGATGCTTATTGAATACATTTACAGGGCCACCCAAAAATCAAGCACAAATTGTGCAATAGTTTCAAATATTATAATTTATACAATTTTAACCAGTATACTGGCCATAAGATAGCACATGATATTACCAATGAAAACAGTTCTTTGTTCTTTCTTGCAGATTGCATGGATAAAAAACAGCTATTTAAGAATTTGGTACACATTACTTTGAGGGATTCCACTGGAACGTCAGCGGCAGATGTTGAAACAATTATGAATAAAAATAGAATTTCTTAACTTTGTGTTCAGATTTTTTAATTTCCATTAATCAACGCAAGTATACATTTTCATATACTACTGATTTATTGAATCATTATAGTACATTCAAAAGAACAAATAATAATATACATAATATACATAATATATAATAATATATATATATATAAATATATAAATATATATATATATACACATATATATATATATATATAATTAGTGAATACATGAAAACATATATAGGAACTAAATACTTTGACAAGCGCATCTAAATACATTGTCAATTTTTTTTAAATAACTTAACTCATTCATATTAAATTATTCACTACTTTTTCTGGAAAAATTAAATTTTTTTAATTCTAGAGGTCAAAGAGTGCTTAATACAATTTCCATTTTATATATATATATAAAATTTGGTATTAGAAAAATTTAATTAAGTAGCCTAAGACTATACATAAATAATGCGCATTACAATATTAAAGATAAATGATACAATTAAATAAGCAATTTATGTCACTGATTCTTCAATTAACTTACAATAATTCAATAAATGAATCACAAGAACTTTAAATTATACAATTATCTTGACATAACGTACAATATATGAGAATGATTTAGTAAAAAACCAGTGTAGATCCATACAAATAGCCACCTTGCAATTTCATTATTGGGACATTATGCTTAATTACAACTTCAAATTGACTCTGAACAAGAAAGAATATATGTTAACAACTTCAGTGTAATAGAATTGCAAGAAACCATGTGAATAAATTAGTCTTACTACATGTCGCAACAAGCTCGAATTCCTTACACGCATTAATTAACATACATTATATCGTCATGGAGTTAGCAAATTGCAAAATTTCTTGGGATTAATTGGAAATCTGTCACTCAACGTCTTGCAAAATTCCTTAGCTTCGATACAAGGACATGTTCTGATTCAAATGTAATTAAAAATCAACATTCATTGTGTTCTATTTACCATTGAGAAGAACTAAAATTTTTAGGGAACAACTTAGATACAGATCTGGCTGAAAAATGAAAAACGTCAATCCCAGTTTATGCAAGTAAATATAGAAATGATATATTTGATAAACTAGTTCAACAAATTTTCCAATTTCGAAATAAAAATAAATTATTACTACCAACAAGTCTAACTCTACCTGCTAGGATTGTCGGTGGGACAAGAATTCTTCCCACTCTCCATCCATAAAAAATCCTACAAATGATTAAAATATTTTGAAAAAAACATGGGTATTGTATTATTTTCAAATTAATTTTGTTTGGCATATTACTGTTTAGCTGCCAACCAAATCTCAGAAATGTTAAAGTGATCTTGATTTTTACCATCCCCAATGCATAAAAATCCTGTCACATCGAATTGCAAACAGAAAATTGTAAAACATATTTTCCGTCAATAGTTTAAAGTATGTGGTGGACGAAGGGATGGGTTTATTGACTTACTTGCTTTTGCCACCGATGCTCGATCACTGTGAGTGGTGTGCCTACCATCTGATACTTGGCATTGATACTTTCCAAAGTCATCGTCAGTTACTGTAGTGATTGTTAACGTCCCCGATGTTGAATTAATCAAAATTCGCTTTCCATCGGGACGAACTAAATATAAAGCAATTAATATTACAAAAATTGCTAACTTGTATTATGACGGATTTGTATTGAATAAAAGTAATTCAATAGTGCGTTAAAATGAACAAATGAAACTTTTGTGAGAATTCTGAAGCGGTATTTTCATATTCCAAAGAAATTGTTAGTTTCTTCCATCATATGCAGAGTGCGAAACATATTTGGTATCATAATGATTGTGATAAATCATCATCAGTTTACAGAATCTCTCACAACTCCTTAACTTCGGAAATCTTGTTACTAGATTAATTTTGAGTTGTCTTAAGATTTCTTCCAGATTACTATGGAACTACTCCACATCTGCATTTCAAATGATACAAATTCACTACAGAATTTTTTTCGGATTTATTTCATTAGGGCTTACGTCAAAAATTGTTTAAGTACTGTGCTGAAACCTAAGCTCTATACTAACCAGTTCCTGATATAGATGTTGAAATACATGTAATGCATTGGCCTCCTCAAAAAGAGGCCATTATGTAATGTACACACTCTCACAATAATATCAAGCCTTTTAGTAGTCTAATCAATTAAGGTACTACCGACTTCACAGACTCTAAAATCATAGTTTCTCAATTTCCTTGCATCATCGTGACTATTACTTCATGTACTCTAATAACAGAAATTTCATGAATGTGTTGATTTTAATATTTTGAGAATTCGATGTGTATTAACATATCTTGCATGAATATGTTCCATATTTTAGTGATTAACATTGTACTTTGCTATTATAAACAGAGGTGGTTCACCGAAATCGTAACTGGCAACACTAAGCAAAATACTTACAGTAATTTTCGAGATATACTTGCAACTTATAAGGAAAACATTTGTTGAATGATGACTCGGCTTAAAAAATTACCCGGAACATTGCTAGTTAGCTTAGAATGCTAACTAAATACATGCAAAATAATGGATCTAGAATGCAGGCCTGAGTTTGAGAGGGGTGGATTCAGCGAAATGTTGGCCGAATACTGTCAAAGAATAGTACCAATCAGTGAGTCGGACATGGAAAGATTATCCAAAAGCGAATTAGATGAACAATATGATAAATAAGAAATCAGGGTATATAATAGAAATAGTATTACACATTTGAATTGTGGAGAATCCGATTTTGATATTTACAAAAAGAAAGTTACAAAAAGAAAAAG
>CABFPE010000112.1:1222240-1224740 GCA_900660155.1 Hofstenia miamia | reverse complement strand
GCTATAATGGGTATCGGGTGCTGACATAAGTTTTGTTATCGCTTCGTCGGCGAGAAAATACACACCAATGAGCTATAGAATTAGCATTAACCAACACCAAATTCGGAATTGCGATTTATAAATATAAAGCAGAGGAAAATTATAAATATTCTGTCAGTGAAACATTATATGATATAAACAATGAATGGAGAATTAATTAGAACTTAAATTGACGTTAAAGAACGCGCGATAAAGAAGAAATGAGGAGTGTTTTTGACATTTAAAAATCGGCAGTTCAAAGTGATAAATGAACAACCTGGAAAGGGTGCTACTTAATCATGTGTCATGTTGAAAGCACTCGTGCATCGCTATGATAATAAGAAACTACTTGAAACACAGAGATTTTCACATCATTGCAACATTAAGATTCCATTGGGATTGGGAACTGAAAAAAAACACAGGTAGGGTGGAACTGGTTACTGCAATTAAATTTCACCTGGGAACGAAATCAATGCGGTACTTTAAGATATGTTTTTAATAACTAAGAATAGTGTACAAATTATAGATAAATTTAATAATTTAATTAATTATAACTATTGATTGATCCTTAACCTACGGAACAAAAACAAATTTTGAGAGTCTAATTAACACTGGAATAGATTGAGATCAACAGTAAGATTGGAGGCTTGGGTAGCATTTGGTTAGATAATTTAGTCTTGACTCAAGAATTTGTATTTGGTTCTGGCCAGTCCTGAGTCGGGTTGGTTCAACAATTAGCCGGCAATTAGGCGGGTTGGGTAAACAAAACTTCTCGGTGAGTTCAGGATGTACACTTATTAAAATTAAAATGCCTTAGCTTAAATGTTCAGATCCTACGTTAACCTTACTTTCAAATTGATGTTGTAATAATTATATTAAATAATAAAGAAAAAAACTCTTTTTTATAATTATAATCAAGAATATTTCCTGCTTAGTCATAAATTGTTTAATATGCAGTCTTATAATATCAGAGTTGTTTAAAAAAATCATTATCAAAACCAGAGTGTAATGGATTCACGAACTATAAAAGTCAAGCGCTTTGACCATTTTTGCAATGTTTCGTGGGAGACTGATTAACAAGGTGATTTTAACAGCCGGAAATGTGTTGACAAATTAGAGGTGATTTATATATTTTGGCAATGTGCATAAAATAATGAAAAAAACGATGATTCCTTTTTTTTAAAAACTACAAGTCTAGAGTATTGCAGAAACCGTCTAAATCACGTTCCTGGTCTTGCAGGACCAGAGACAGGTATTGAAAAAATATATTTCCAGGAGCAGGCCTAATTTCTTCGTGAATAACTTCCTTTAAAATTCGATAAAATAATTACCAAATAATGTACCAACCACAATTGTAATACTTTGAATGTTTAAATTTGCTTAAGAAGTTCACTAAATGTCAGGGTTGACACAAAGTGTACTTTTATTGCAAAAACGTTTTCAACGTTTAAAATAATGCTTTATTTAGAATTAAATCTATTAAAATTTTGCTGAAAGCAGCTAAGTATAGTAGCAAACATTAACTTGTGATAAACTTTTCAACATATATTTTTATTTTCATACGCGTAAACAAAATGCTGGTGTTGCTAGTTTGTAGTTGAAAGTCGGGTATGAAAGTACGAATGGACAAATTACGAACGATATTTTTGAAAAAAATCATTTATGAATTTGAAATATTTAAATAAAATTGTGAAATATATATGTTTAAAACATGCCAACCCTTACTATTATTTGATTGGTTCGTAAAGTGTCCACGGACCTTTTGAGAAATGGACCAAATATCGGGACCTGGGATCGGCCTTTTCAGGACAGAGACTGAAATATTATGGCCCTGCAACGTTCAAAAAGGTAACCCGAAGCAAAAATCTGCGTGGATTCGCGGATCTCGACTATTTAGTTCGATAAAAGACGATGGGTTTGAGTTACTAATTAAAGCATGTCTTAATTTAAAATTTAATGGTGAAATTGATCACAATAGTTTCTGTTGAATTATTTAACTTTCCATATTTTAGACAAGCGTTGTTTGAAATTCATGCTAAGGAGCGATTATGTCTGTCAATGTTGCAGCTGCTCCTAACCCAATGGAGTTTGGGATGATAGTGTTAAGCAAACATATATCTAATTAAAATATCACAGTGGAATTCTGTTCCCGCTTTAGAGCACTATTGAGTCACAGCGGGGGTGAACGTGTTCAATTAGAGTTTATTTGCCCGCTGACTTCTCAGTAGGATGAAAATGGGAACACGGCCTTATTTCGTGGTATATAAATTCATACACTAATTGTTGGTATTATTTAAAAAAAACGCTTCATAGAATAAACTGGATTTACTAGAGGTGTAACGTATACAATTTTGGAAAACATGTTATTTTAGCAATAATAATAATAATAATAATAATTATTATAATAATAATAATATATATATATATATATATGTGTATATATATAAATATATATATATATTTTTTTTTTGAAAGTTTACTT
>CABFPE010000112.1:1196482-1208790 GCA_900660155.1 Hofstenia miamia | reverse complement strand
GTTGTGTTTAGTAGTGGCTGGAGTCCATCACGGGATCGATTCTCAGGGTCCTTGTGCCAGTCACGAAACCGCACTTAAGTTACGGTTAGGAGTTTTTCGATTCTCGCCTAGTCTGACTATCGATCACTACATGTATTAAATAATCAATGCTTGAAACGACTGGAAGGTCGACACCTAGGGATATTTATATATTCTTAAATGTAGGAGACTCGACGATAATTGACCTGATAAATGACTTTGCATGTAGTATTAATAAATGTAGGTATAAGAAACTGCAGTATAGTTATTTAACTAATTAAGCCGATACTTTTTTATGATAATGGCTAACTTTATTATCATTATGCAGTTAGTGTCAACGCCCGGTTGCTTTATTAAATCAAAACAACAAACACTCTACAAATATTGAGTTTAAGTCAGTTACAACTTTACTTGAGTGCACGCACTAAGCTAACGTAAGGTACACATAACTAATTCCAGTTGAGCTGAGGTGGTGCTGTGGACTCAACCATCATTGTAGAAGAGGAGGAGCTGTGTTGTGGAGATCGGCTTCGGGCAGTGGCCCACAGAAGAACTGAAGAGTAAACATCTGACCACTTCGTCACCTAAACAGTGATAGTTAATACTCAATTATTTGATTAACATAACTAGTTAATAATAGAGGATAGTCTGATGGTTCAACAATTTGGTAACACCACACCCGCGAATTACTAAGCACTCATTATCAGTAATCAGACATGGCGTAATAAGCTAGGTGGAGGATGTTACACAAATTGAGTATTATGTAGTCAAGAAAGAACAAATTGTTGCAAATATTTGAGCACTTCTTTAGTTTTAGGATTGCCTTGCAAGCTCACATCCATCTCTCTGCTCCACCACTCACATTCTTATAGCAAATGAAATTGATCACTGATAATTTCCTCACAATAAATACAATAACAAGGGCTTTCAACATCATCTCTCCTGGTGTGGTAGCAACCTGATTTTCTGCAAATGAGGTGATACATCCTGTTACTATAATAAAGAGCAACTATCTGACAATTAAAACCCAACAGCTTGTGACATTCCAGGTAATCAAACACCAGCAATGTTTCCACAAAATAGTTCAAGTCATATTTCAATACTCCAGCCTACTTCTTATAAAAACAATTGGTAAATTTCTTGGAGAGGCTCAGGGTGTCAGCTTGTGGGAAAACATTCAGACCATATAATGAACTAGGCAACACAACAGCTCTTAAAAGTTGGTTACCTGATTTTAAGGAAACCTGTGATAAGTTAAGTTTTTGCATTAAACAATTAGTAGCCTTTAGCCCTCTCTTGTATAGTTCTTCTACATGAGCACCTGAAATGTCCCTGGTAGTCAGCACAACACCTAAATATGTGAATTTCAGCACAAACTCAATATTTGTGCCATTGCTCATCAGTACATCCTTTTTGCACAACTGTCTGCCTTTCTGGAACTTAACTGCTATTGTCTTGCTGACATTTATTTTCAATTTGTTATTTTGAGAATATTCCTCCAATTTATTCAGAGCATGCCTTATATCTTCAATTCTGTGCACTGTAATCACTAAGTCATCAGCACAGAAAATCACATTGCAGTTCATGTCCCTTGTCAGATCATCTGATAGGTCAGCTATAAATAAGCTAAACAGCAAAGGTGACAGCTTGTCCCCTTGTAAGACACCAATGTTTTGAAGAATTTGATCAGATAATACACCACATGCAATGATTCTAATGAAGTTTTCTCTCATGATAGCCCATAAGACCTGTAGAAACTTGCTTCTAACACTGATTTTGGACAATTTTATAAACAGAATTGATCTGTCTATCCTGTTGAAAGCTTTTTCAAAATCCATAAAAACTGCATAAAGAGGTTTACCATCACTTTTAGCTGCTGAAATGTGTGACACTGCTTGGATTGTTGATTTATTCCATCTAAAACCAAAATGTGAATCTGGCAGCTTGTTGTAATACTCAGCCCACTCTGATAATTGCCTTTCCAAAATGCCACTATAAAGTTTTTGTACACAGAAAAGTAAATTGATACTTTTATATGCACCAGGGTCTTGGTGTTCACCTTTACCTTTATAAAGTGGGATTTGATGGCTATCTAGCCAGCTAATCAGGCATACCTTGTAAACAAAGCAAGTATAACAAATCATAAATAGTATGTGATGAATAACCCCATAACTTTGCTTCAATAACTCAAATGATTTTCTATCTGGACCAGTTGCCTTCCCATTGGGCTGTTGTGACAGGAGCATAGTCACCTCTGATTCTCATATAAGTGCATCCAACATAGGACACTCAACAGAATTAATTGAAATATAGTCATGATGACTTACTGACAATGAGTGTTCTATCAAAACCAGCTTGTTTTCTGCTGTATATAGTTTATTAAAGTGCAAAATCCAGTCTTTGTTCAAAACATGAGGGGTAACCATAGGCCATTTCTTTGAGTTGAGAATATTCCAAAAATTGTGAGTGTCACTCTCAGCTTCAATTATTATATGCTCCTCTTGTTCTCATTCATAACAGCATTTCTTCTCCATACACATTGATTTGAATTGCCATCTTGTATCACAGTAGAGACTTCCATCATGAAAATTGTGCAACTGCCATTCATTGTACACAGACTTGAACTCCTTAGGCTTATAAAAATATTGCTTATCAAACCATGGCTTAGAGTGACACTCTTTTTGTTTCAAAACATTAGAATGTGGTGAAGTGATTCCCAAAGCTCAATTGGTTATGCAAGGCTTTCAAGACCAACAATATAATGAACTATATTCCTCTACAGCCTCACATGTGTCACTACATGTGATACTGTCTATTGCTAGTGCAATGAAATGGAGATGCAACCTCATTGATTTAAAAACTGCATTCCTCCAGAGAGACCCCTTCATAGGGATATTTATGTTGTTCATCCAAAAGACATTGATTGTCCAGTGGATTGTATTTGGAAACTCAACATTTGTGCATATGGACTCAGGGAAGCTTCTTGATATTGATATTACAAGCTTTACACTGTCATATCTGATCTATGTGGCATGGAATGTGATCTTGGCAATGTCCCTAACAAATTTCTGGGATTACAAATATGCTGAATTGGTAATTTATATGAAATATCTCAAGAACAGTTCACATCAGAACTGAAAGAAGTGATGATAATTTAAGAGCAACAATTTCTTCTAATATTGGGAAACTGCTTTGGCTCAGTACAAGTATGTGGCAAATTGATGAACATATACATGTGATGAACAAGTTAATATGATATCTCAAATATTAGAAGGTTACACTAAAATACAACAACAATGCTAATAGTCTTTCCAATGTCCTTGCATACTCTGATGCTTTGTTTGATTCCCCCAGTTGGAGAGGGTGCATAATTCTCATTGGAAATGATGTTATTCAATTGTCTGCCCATTGCATTCATCTCATTGCCTGTAGTGTGTTAGCTGCAGACCCAATTCAGCTTGTGGACACTAAATGACATGGCCTTTTACTGTAGAAAGCTAGTTGGCTCATTAACCAAGAAGCTAGATATTCACATATGCCTTGTCACTGACAGAAAGTCACTAATATCTGCAATTGAGATTCTTTCTCAATCATCATTAAAGGAAAAGCAATTAATAAATGACAAAAAATATATTTGTGATGCAGTGTCTATTAACAACTGTTCAATTAGTCTGGTAAAATCTGTGGCAATGCCAGCTAATCCACTAACCAAGATGAATATTCTAAATTCTGGACATTTGCTTTAAACTCTGTAGAAGTAGAAGGGAATGTGGACATTTTGATAATTGACTATTGTAAATTTTAAATTGCAAATAGTGTATTCTTTTACATGTGATTCAAGATTAATACATTATTTATTTTATTTGTTATTAGTTGTGCAATAATATTCTCAATGACATTAATGAAGAAACCAATTCCTAGTCTTTACGTCAAAAGAAGACTACATTCAAATTTTCAAAAAACTTTGCCTCATATAGAGGAAGGATTAGGGTTAGAGTGCCTCTAATTAACCTAGTGAAAATTGCCTTCAGAAGATAAATTATCTTCAAAGTGTTTAAGTAGAGCATCAGAAGAAGTAGTTCTACAAGGTGCTATATAGTTAAGAGAAGCACTTGCTTTTTTGTCCTATTGGAATGGGAACTGTAAGTAGTGATGACTAGGACAAGGAGGATACATTGTGACACTCTGAAGTTCTCAAAGCACCTGTGGCTATTTGCCATGGGGAAATGAATCAATTCTATTGGATGCCATCTAGTGACAAAATGTTTTTGACAAAACTATGTTGAGCAAATTAATTTTTTGATGAAATTTTTATTTTGGATTTCTAGGATTTTTGCAAAGTAATATAATTGATGACAAGAAATGTTTAGACAAAATTAAATTGAGCACAATTTAAACAATATTTAACTCCATAAAAATGACAAAAGTGCATTCAAATTATTATACAATCACATTCTATTATTGACTAGGTAATCATTTAAAATCCTTTTGGAAATTTCAACTAATTATTTCTGGAGACATTGAAAGTAACCCAGGGCCAACAATTTACGCAAGCTGAGGAGGGCGTGTAGCATCATCCAAAAAAGCAACTAAAGCTGAATAACGTCGAATGATTATTAATTGAAATTAATTGTAAAAATTTAGTTAATGAACTTTAGTTATTTTTGTAAAATGCAACCAAGATTTAATATTGGTCAAAATAAGAAACTTGTTAGCCGATCAAGAGATAATTGACAAATTAAATTGTGCAAACTAAAGCTTACGTATGAACAGCCATATTGGCAGACGAATCATTTGAATTTTAAAATCGGCAGGTACTTTTTGTAGAAATTTTATAAATAGCTTTGATTGAACCATTATTTTGATGAACAATAAATTCTTCGGAGTTTATTTAACTTTCAATTCTACTTTATCTGGTTTGATTATTTAGTTAAATGTACAGCTAGGCGAGTTGTGTTTAGTAGTGGCTGGAGTCCATCACGGGATCGATTCTCAGGGTCCTTGTGCCAGTCACGAAACCGCACTTAAGTTACGGTTAGGAGTTTTTCGATTCTCGCCTAGTCTGACTATTGATCACTACATGTAATTAATAATCAATGCTTGAAACGACTGGAAGGTCGACACCTAGGGATATATATATATATTTAAATGTAGGAGACTCGACGATAATTGACCTGATAAATGACTCTGCATGTAGTACTAATAAATGTAGGTGTAAGAAACTGCAGTATAGTTATTGAAATAATTAAGCCGATACTTTTTATGACAATGGCTAGTTTTATTATCATTATGCAGTTAGTATCAACGCCCGGTTGCTTTATTAAATAAAAACAACAAACACTCTACAAACATTGAGTTTAAGTCAGTTACAACTTTGCTTGAGTGCACGCACTACGCTAACGTAAGGCACACATAATTAATTCCAGTTGAGCTGAGGTGGTGCTATGGACTCAACCATCGTTGCGGGAGAAGAGGAGCTGTGTTGTGGGGATCGGCTTCGGGCAGTAGCCCACAGAAGAACCAAAGAGGAACCATCGTACTACTCCGTCACCTAAACAGTGATAGTTAACGCTTTATTTGATTAACATAGCTAGTTAATAATAAAGGACAGTTTGATAGCTCGATGATTGGGTAACACCGCACCCGCAAATTACTAGGCACTCATCAGCAGTGATAAGACACGGCGTAATAAGCCTGGTGGAGGATGTTACACCACCACTCAAATTGAAAATCTACAAAGCCAAGGACTCTGCAGCACTTTTTGGGATTCTATCAAGGATGCCAAGATTAACTACCCTGTTACAATCAGAACAGCCTCCCTTCTGAACAAGTCCAGCTTTGCCCAATTGGAAAATAATGTCGAGAAGAATAACCTTCTCTGCATCCCACTGCCTTGTTTGATGACACCTCTAATTCTGCTGTCATGGAGAGTGTGCCAGGGAAAGAAGAAAGTCTCTGCCCTTCTCACAGACTGCATTAATTACGTCTCTACCACCTCCAAAGTTAACAGATCTATGCAGACTAAGGAGTATAAGGATACCTGTGATGCATTGCTAGAAGGTGGTAACCCTGAATGTGTATACATCAATGGGAAACTAACCATCAAAGACATTTTTCAGAAGGGCCAGCCTATCTCTACTCAACTAGAGAAGATCCATCAACCCATCAATTTGATAGACCCTTGCATTGTCATTCTATTTCAAGCTGGAGGTGACTTGATGTGGGCTAATAAAGTTGAGACCATAACCCACTATTATGATGTAACCAAGCATATCAAGATCATTACCATGCTGTGTGTTGGCATGGCAGACCCTGAAGAAATGACACTGCAACAAGTAAACGAGTATTGCTAGCTCTTCCTTGACCATGTTACCCATATGGGATCTCTCAGGGACATTTTCCTTCACTTTTATCCTGATACCAAAATTAGCACAGAAGATGCACACACTGTTCATTCTTGCTGGATACCATTTGCTTTTCTATTATATCATATCTTACTAACTATTTTAGCTCTGGTATGAATTTTATAATAATGAAATTGTAGGATCCAGTGATAATGTGGGAGGAACTCCCCTGTGCCTGGGGCAATAAACAAATATAAGCTTAAACTGGTTTTTCCTAAGCTTGATCATTTACTTCATATTTGCTTCTTGAATATTTTTCTTTGTGATAAACTTAAAAAGAGTTACTTTAGCTAATTAAACATTTTTGTTACAAATGGGAAACTTTTTGGGATTATTCTTTTCTCAAACAGCAAACAGGAAACTTTCTTATGTTCTTGAGCACAGTCAAAAACTTGTGAAACACTAAGCAAACCAAGCATTAATTTAAACTAGATACTGCATATGCAAATCATTAAAAAATGGTGAAATAGGATAATTGAAAATTAAATACATTTAACTCTAAGGTTTTAATAACAAGCCTACAGTCAAATGTTTCCTTATTGAAGGAAATTAATGCATGATAAACTGTAGTTAGCTGAACATATGTTGTTGTGCAGAAGTTGTTTTTATTATGATAAGCTGTACTGCTCACTTACCTGTAGTTGCCACTTTCATGGATTATGGATCTTGAAAGGATTAAGGGACAAAACAATATTCAACAGTGAATTACTGTGATGTTTTGCTATTGTAGGCATTGTGTAACAACAATAAAACTTGACTGAGTTACAAAAAGATGAAAGAGTACTTACACTGAGTTGTATTTCTCTAGTAACAAGGTTTTATGAAACAATGTTTGAGACAAAATCATTATGTAGCTAGGGAAACTACTTTAACATGGAGATAGACATTAAATTGCAAAAAATCTAGGTTACCTAAGCCAACAGAATATCATAAATGAATAATTGACTAATTCATAGATGCACTCATGCATCAAATTACTTGTCTAGTCCACTTAATCTCAAAAAATCATTCTAAAGTGATCAATCAAGTCATTACAATATTGAAAGAGCATTGTGTAACATATTGCTTATCAATGTTTGAAAAAAGTACCTTAGGATTGTAAAATGTGATGATAATGTTATTTCTGCTCACCAACAACATTGTCTTCTATAATTTCTTCTTTCATGAGAATTGGAATGATCAGCTCATCCTTTTTATCCAAATTGATATAGAATAAACCATCAAAGCAATCTCTGCTTAAGAAACTGTATTTATTAATTTTATTGTAGTTTCCAGGCAAGAATCCCTCTAACAAACACAAAACTGGATAATAGATCCCTTTTGAATAATTAACTTAAATCAAATTGCTTATTAGCAAGAAATTACCACATCTTCTTTAAATCATTAATTTCACTTAGACAAAGTCAAAACCCAACATTGAGCTCATGTGTTGGTGCCTTCAATTATAGTGGAAGTATTAACTTAGGGTGACTTCCCAATTTACTGGTGTGATGGTACTAGCAAAGGCTTTACTCTCATTATGCTTTTGTTATTGAACCCCTCTATGATGCTCTTATTGCATTTGGTCACTTAAATTGTGACCTGTCAAACCAGGGACATAAATTGTTTTGCCTAGTTAGCCTAAGGAGTTCTGACTAATGTCACACAAGGTGTTCTGACTAATGTCACACAAGGTGTTTATTTGAGTATTGGCTTTGAACATGATTTTGTTTATGTAAGAGTTTCACTAACTTAACCTAGTTTGTTTCTTATTCTTTACAATTAAAACATTTATGTTTTAGTTATATAAATGTCCTTCTTACTTGAAGCAATGATCCTAAAGTAAAAATCATACATTATTTTTATAATGGCTATCTAACTGAACAGATATCTTACTATTGAGAAGTCATAAAATATATTTTAGAAACTAATGTTTTACAAAAAATTTCATTTCTTATACAATAACATCCTTACTTTAGGATTCCAGTAAAGTTAAGTAAAATTTTTACATTGTCTATAATTCTCTTTACCTTAATGATCATACTTTGATTTTAAATTGAAAGAAGAGAATCTTTGTACATAAAGAAATGGTTTGATAAGCTACACACTATATACATGTATATTGATTATGGTCAAAATTCAAAGACTTATTGGTAAGAAGGACATCATATCCTTGAGTAGGAAATAAAAGAATGTATTATAAAAAACAAGAAGGACAATGCAAATTTTTACTTCTTTAAGCATACAAAATTTATAGTACAATATTGATAGCCCATATCAAATTATGCAAAATGACATATAAGAATCATGTGTGTATTTTTGAACACACTAGACCTACTTGAAAATCAATGATAGCACATCTATAAAATTTGAAATTCAATTTTTTCTGCTCCATTATTTTGAGATAGTTCCTAACAATATCATCAATATTAAGAAAAACAAAAAATAAGGAGGCAATGAACTTGCACAGTAGGCTAAGTGAGTAATATAATCAATTAAAAATTGAAATTAATGATTTGATTTGAAAAATGGTAAAATCACACAATGTTTAAAATAAAGAAATGTAGCTAATTTTCCTAGAACACAATCATTTTGGGAGCACTTTTAACAGTTTCAAATGTTACAAATGCTTGTCTTTTAACAGTAAATTTTTATATTTTTACTGTCCTAATTATAAACATACCTAAAAGTTAATCAAAATTTAAACAAAAGGACAAAAAATTGCATTGTATATTTGTTACAAATATATTTAAGCTTCCATTCAAAAATAGGATATCTCACAATTATTTTAAATTAGTATTTTAAGGTTAAAAGTTCATTAGTGCACACCTACCCTAAATTAATTGTAGAAATTGTTCATATAAATGTCAATGTACTTGCACAAAAAGTTAGTTGACTTTTGATTGCCATGCCAATAAGAATAATGTATTTAAAAACCTTCAGAACTTTAAATACAATTAAATAAAAGCCAATCAAGCTGCTTTTTCAATTGTCTAAGTTGTGTTATTCATTTATCCATTTCCAAAAACTTTCACAACATAAAAGCATAAGTTCCTCTAGTTGGTCTGCCTATCATTGTTTCTCAATCAATTCTTGATAATTCTGAGCTCAATTAAAGATCAACAGCAACAGCAACTGGAATGCACAAATAAACTCATATGTTTCAACAAGAAAAACAAACATGAGACAAATTGTTTTCTATTTGGATTTCCACTAAGATGAACTTTTTTTCAATGAGTTGTTTAATGGCATACCATAATGATAGCATAGGAGTGCTAAAATCAAACTAAATATGTCAAATCAAAAAGAATACAAAGATATTATTTACATTTAATAAAAGATAGCAGTATCCCCCCAGGTTTTCAAAATTGATTTTCATTGGCTATATTTTTTCAGCCAAAAATTGGTATCATTTTAAAACTAAGGTGTGAAATGCATTCTTAGACTTTGACCAGCTTTTGGTCACAATGGAGATATCCCCTGTCAAAAATTTCTGTATGTGCCCCTGAAAATAAGATAGTAATTTGAGATTAAGTAGGTAAAAAACTTTGACTTGACACCTTGGGACAAGGGTGCCACGAAAAAATTACTAAAGGAGGGGCAAAAAATGTATGTTATGTGAAAGGTGTGATATTTTAGAAACCTGTTTTTGTTGAAAAAATATTTTATTTCAAATCAATTTCTTTTTGAGGAAATTTAGTCATTTAATTGAAAGAGAACAAGAAGATATGATCTGATTTTCCATGCATTTGATTATCTGAAGTAATGTGCTAGAATCTGCTTTAATTTTGCATCTCATGTGTAAAAATATAAGAATATAGGCCTATGTATTGTTATTTTCCACCACTAAACTATTTTGAAATGAATTATAGGAAACCTTTATATCTGATATAATGTATTTCAAATGGAAGTGAGTTTCAAAACACCACTGTTATTTTCAAAATATTAATCATAGATTTAACTTGTTTTAATAAATTAAAGATTTTCTATAACCATCTATAAAAAAAATTTATTCACCTAAAAATTATTTGTGTATTTTGTGTATTTATAGTATAATTCACATGTGTACATCTATATATTTCAGAATTCAAAAATAGATAAATGTATTTCATACAGTAGAAATATGTTACAATGCATTTAGCCCAATAGTAAATACATTTTAAATTTCTTTAACTAAAGTCTTGCTAATAAATTCGAAATTCTGATTTGATAGTACTCTAATGAATTCAATCAACTCACCATGAAAGGAGGGCTGCTGCTCCTCTTGCCCCTGCTCATGGCGTCTATGCTTTGGGATATATTACACCTTGTTGGTTCTGCTGTGGAATTGGATAAAAATATGTTATCAGACTAGAAATATAAAATTTAAATGTAGACTTTCAAATTGAATATTGTTTGCAAAAAAATTATATAAAATTAATTAGATGCAACAATAGGCTTTCTTCAAAAACTAATTAGGCTTCATTAAAACTAGTGTTTCACTTAGATGAATAAAATAAATCAGTTGCTTGAAAATACACCAAATGTATGTAGCCATTGTAATGGCTGAAATGCAAGAATTACATTTACAAAGAAAACACAAATCACCTATTCAATTTATTAATTACTGTACTGCAGTGTAAACTTAGAGAATAAATGGAAAATAATATATATATATTGCAACATCTGTAGAAGGGCTATTTTGCTGCCCCTGAGAAAACTATTGGGGTGAATCACCCCCAGAAACCTGGTTCACTAAGGCCTTGGTTAGGAGTGACATTTTCATACATATAAAAGACTATTCTTGCCTTATTAATATAAATATCTGAGAAACTATATAAAACATATTGAGAAATATAAAAATAATATATTGTACCTTGTTATACTTTAGTAAATCAAAAAGCTCTTGAAAAAACACAAATTCAATGCTCAGCAACACATATATCAAATAAACATTACCTCCTCAGTATAGTGTAGCATAATCCAAAGCATAATGCTGCTAATAAGAAAGAAGATCAGATGATTAGTTGAAACTAAGATCAAATTATGATTATTAATTAGAAAAACAATTTAAGTTTAATTATCAGATTATCTTTGTAAATGCAACCAAGTAATAACATAGTAAATTAGTACTTGTTGTCAAATTTTGACCAAATGAAGGGGGCGAATTCACTTCCATTATTTTTAGCCATTTTGGCAGACAATGCAAATTTATATTTCAAATGACAGGTACTTTTTGAAAGTTAACTATAAATAGGTAAGAAATCATTTTGGAAATTATTGAAGTAAATTCTTTGAAAATCTTATTGTTAGATTTTATATCAGTTTGCTTATTTATACAGAATGTCAAGCTAAACAGTAAATGCAGTAGTAGTGGTTTGGGCACATATTGGGAGCAACTCAAGGGTCCTTGATCCAAACCATGAACCTGCATTTATGTTAGGTATATGAATAGGAGTTTTTCTCTGTTTAGCTGGCTATTGATTTGATTGGTTACATGTAACTAATAATTAACATTGGCAAAAAAGGAGCTGGATAGCCTACCCATAATAGACTGATAAATAGACTGAGCATGTATAATTGTTATTTAAATGTAAGGTAGGAAGCTGCAAGTTATTATATAACTTATTATAATTAACTTATCTAAAGCCAATAGTTTTTGGTAATGGCTGAAGTAATAATTATTAAGCAGCTAGTGACATTGCAAGGTTGCAAAGTGATATAGATACACATTACAAATTGAGTTTGGGTCAGTTACAACTAGAATTGAGAACTACACTGAGTTAGGAAAGGGAACACATAAGAACTTCATTGAGCTGAGGTTGGGAGCTACTTAATTCAGTGATGGAAACATGAGTGAGGTGATTCAGAGATTGGAGTCAGCCTGAGGCCACATATACACCAATCACAGAGAAGTGCTATAATGGC
>CABFPE010000112.1:1165203-1179349 GCA_900660155.1 Hofstenia miamia | reverse complement strand
ATTTATATTTCTGCTAACCTATATTGATCAGTTTCAAAACCTTTAAAACTGACAAACTGTAATAAACTGTAATACACTGATTCAATTCGTCATTTTGTCAAGATTTTTCTTATAAATTTTTCACACTACTATTATGATCTTCAAGATAATTGAGCGACATAACGTCAATTGCATTGTGAGCATTGCTAATTGTTTCTGGAAATAAAATGTTGTATTTATATTATCTGGTAAATTTTTTAGATAATGATTTATATGCTTGAAATTAAAGTTATATGCAACATATGCAATACAAACATATGAATTTTATAATTATATCTTATTCCGCTTCCCCCATTAATATGTGTACTGCACGCCACTGGTTCTATGCCCTAGATAATAATTGCTAATACTACTTTTAGTTGTATATATTATAATTGTCATACAAACTAACTAAACCAACTGAATCATTCAAAATTTAAAATTTGCTAAAAAGTGAAAATCTGATTAACGTAGTGATGGGATCTGGATAGTAAATTGAATTTACTGGATAACGGATAATATATTGTTTAATTATTACTGAAGAATAACTTCATTTCTCAATTAATATCAACCTCTTGCGAATGAAAATAAGTATTTTGATCAAGTGTCCAAAGACAGCAAGTATTCAGCACACATGGAAATGTATTGCCAAGCCAACGAAATAGAATACGTCCAGATATGTCAGAAAATTTTTTTGTTGCATGACAACTTCTGTATCATGGAAAAAATATAGATTTTCCCATGACAATGCCATTTTAAAAATAAAATTTTATCTCAGAATTTAGCAATAATATTTCACATATGCTATCAAATAAAACCTAGTAAAGAACTTAAATTTTCCCGGTTACGGGATATTCGATTCCGCCTGCGTAATTGCCGATTTTAATGGATACCGGATTCCGGTACATTCCTAGATTAAAGTTGATATAAAAAAATGTCGAATTTCCTATATTGGCTACATTATGCTGTAAAAATTTAACGTAAAAAATTGCAAGCAAAAAATATAATAGTTGACTTATGAATCACTAAAAATATACTATTTTAATATATTTGCTACAGTAAATTTCAAATAAAAAATTTATTACTCATCCCTAATGTCTACACCAATATGCTATGTTAAAAGAAAATCTATTTGCCTTCGAAAAAATCTTATATGCACAATGCTACATATTAGAGTACTTTATAAAGTACAATGATATTTGGGACTCAATAATAATGTTCTATAAGATTTCAGAAAACTATAATTTCAGAATAGCATCAGTTTGCAACTACAGACTTATTTTATTTTTTGCGACGGTCTTGGTAAGATTAAGAAATAACGTTGAAAATTTTTCGACTCCGCGACTAATGACTTTGCACATGGCATGCCTCAATCGGATTTGGATATCTTTGCAAATATTATGAAAAAACTATAAATTCCATGAACGCTAGACATGAAGAGAATATAAATCGTTTTCAAAAGTTCAACATTTTTAATGAAAAATAATTAATCTTTTTAACTATCTGCAGCCAAAGCAATACGTTTTCATCGAAATTTTCAACATCGTATTAAAGTATGTCCATACATCACGATTTATAAATTTCCTAATAGGAAAAAATTCTAATTAAATTTGGAAAACGGGTTGTCCTTTTAAGTGGACGCCAGGCGGCTTCCCTAAGGGTGCATTCACACAGAAAGCTTGCGATATAGCGCTTGTATTTTTAACACATGTTTTAAGATAGTTGAATTCACACAGAAAGCGAGCGATAAAGCCAATCTTGAGATTTAAACAAGAGGAAATAAAGGAGGGTATTCACACAGAGAGATTGCGATATCGCGCTTGTAATTTAAACACATGTTTTAAGATAGTAGCATTCACACAGACGGCGTGCGCTTGCTATATTTTTTAACACATGTTTTAAGATAGTTGAATTCACACAGAAAGCGAGCGATAAAGCCAATCTTGAGATTTAAACAAGAGGAAATAAAGGAGGGTATTCACACAGAGAGATTGCGATATCGCGCTTGTAATTTAAACACATGTTTTAAGATAGTAGCATTCACACAGACGGCGTGCGCTTGCTATATTTTTTAACACATGTTTTAAGATAGTTGAATTCACACAGAAAGCGAGCGATAAAGCCAATCTTGAGATTTAAACAAGAGGAAATAAAGGAGGGTATTCACACAGAGAGATTGCGATATCGCGCTTGTAATTTAAACACATGTTTTAAGATAGTAGCATTCACACAGACGGCGTGCGCTTGCTATATTTTTTAACACATGTTTTAAGATAGTTGAATTCACACAGAAAGCGAGCGATAAAGCCAATCTTGAGATTTAAACAAGAGGAAATAAAGGAGGGTATTCACACAGAGAGATTGCGATATCGCGCTTGTAATTTAAACACATGTTTTAAGATAGTAGCATTCACACAGACGGCGTGCGCTTGCTATATTTTTTAACACATGTTTTAAGATAGTTGAATTCACACAGAAAGCGAGCGATAAAGCCAATCTTGAGATTTAAACAAGAGGAAATAAAGGAGGGTATTCACACAGAGAGATTGCGATATCGCGCTTGTAATTTAAACACATGTTTTAAGATAGTAGCATTCACACAGACGGCGTGCGCTTGCTATATTTTTTAACACATGTTTTAAGATAGTTGAATTCACACAGAAAGCGAGCGATAAAGCCAATCTTGAGATTTAAACAAGAGGAAATAAAGGAGGGTATTCACACAGAGAGATTGCGATATCGCGCTTGTAATTTAAACACATGTTTTAAGATAGTAGCATTCACACAGACGGCGTGCGCTTGCTATATTTTTTAACACATGTTTTAAGATAGTTGAATTCACACAGAAAGCGAGCGATAAAGCCAATCTTGAGATTTAAACAAGAGGAAATAAAGGAGGGTATTCACACAGAGAGATTGCGATATCGCGCTTGTAATTTAAACACATGTTTTAAGATAGTAGCATTCACACAGACGGCGTGCGCTTGCTATATTTTTTAACACATGTTTTAAGATAGTTGAATTCACACAGAAAGCGAGCGATAAAGCCAATCTTGAGATTTAAACAAGAGGAAATAAAGGAGGGTATTCACACAGAGAGATTGCGATATCGCGCTTGTAATTTAAACACATGTTTTAAGATAGTAGCATTCACACAGACGGCGTGCGCTTGCTATATTTTTTAACACATGTTTTAAGATAGTTGAATTCACACAGAAAGCGAGCGATAAAGCCAATCTTGAGATTTAAACAAGAGGAAATAAAGGAGGGTATTCACACAGAGAGATTGCGATATCGCGCTTGTAATTTAAACACATGTTTTAAGATAGTAGCATTCACACAGACGGCGTGCGCTTGCTATATTTTTTAACACATGTTTTAAGATAGTTGAATTCACACAGAAAGCGAGCGATAAAGCCAATCTTGAGATTTAAACAAGAGGAAATAAAGGAGGGTATTCACACAGAGAGATTGCGATATCGCGCTTGTAATTTAAACACATGTTTTAAGATAGTAGCATTCACACAGACGGCGTGCGCTTGCTATATTTTTTAACACATGTTTTAAGATAGTTGAATTCACACAGAAAGCGAGCGATAAAGCCAATCTTGAGATTTAAACAAGAGGAAATAAAGGAGGGTATTCACACAGAGAGATTGCGATATCGCGCTTGTAATTTAAACACATGTTTTAAGATAGTAGCATTCACACAGACGGCGTGCGCTTGCTATATTTTTTAACACATGTTTTAAGATAGTTGAATTCACACAGAAAGCGAGCGATAAAGCCAATCTTGAGATTTAAACAAGAGGAAATAAAGGAGGGTATTCACACAGAGAGATTGCGATATCGCGCTTGTAATTTAAACACATGTTTTAAGATAGTAGCATTCACACAGACGGCGTGCGCTTGCTATATTTTTTAACACATGTTTTAAGATAGTTGAATTCACACAGAAAGCGAGCGATAAAGCCAATCTTGAGATTTAAACAAGAGGAAATAAAGGAGGGTATTCACACAGAGAGATTGCGATATCGCGCTTGTAATTTAAACACATGTTTTAAGATAGTTGAATTCACACAGACGGCGTGCGCTTGCTATATTTTTTAACACATGTTTTAAGATAGTTGAATTCACACAGAAAGCGAGCTTGCGCTTGCGATAGATTTCTAGCAATGTATTAATACGAGAGTGTTCACACAGAACGCGAGCTTTTAATTGCTATTAGGAAAATATTCAATAATATTCTCTACACATTGTTATATTTTATTGCATTTGAGCGAATCAAAGTGGATAATTTTTAATATGTAAACATTATTACAATTTAATTGATCTTTATGTAAATAACTAACTGAAAATCATTTGATACAATGGAATCTATGAGATTAGACAGCCTATTAAATTCTTCATTAAAATTATTGTTTTTCTTAAATTATTTAATATTTTGATAAACCTTAATGCAATTTATATTTTTTGAAATTCTAAATTACGGGTGAATTAAAAAACTTTTTCTAATTTAGGCAGATTTTAAGAATATAGAAATCAAAACATTTTTTATTAATAGCAGTTACTATACTTCAACTAGTAACTGCTATAAATAAAAAGTGTTGTGGACAAAACCTATTTTACAAATATGTTCAATAATACCATTTTTGTGATAATATTAAATAATAATTTGAAACTAAATATATTATACGTACTTCGTACAAATTTTTGGCATGAATTTAAATTATTGGGAGATGTCATCGTCAAAAATATTTAGCATGTTTAAAATCAAATTTACAATCTTTTACAATCGCGCACTCGCGCGCTTTCTGTGTGAATAGAACTATCTTTAAACATGTGTTAGAAAATATCGCTCGCGCTAGGCTTTAATTGGGATTGCGATAAATCTTTCTGTGTGAATGCTCTCTCAGTAACTCAACTGTTTCAATCTCTAGCAAGCCCAAGCTCGCACAATCGCGCTGTGTGAACACTCTGGCTTTAATACATTGCTAGAAAATATCGCAAGCACAATCGCGCTGTGTGAACACTCTGGCTTTAATACATTGCTAGAAAATATCGCAATCTCTCTGTGTGAATACCCAAGATTTAAAGCTAGCGCAAGCTCGCTTTCTGTGTGAACGGAAAAAGCTCGCTCTAGCAAGCACCCTAAGATTCGAATTTGGCTAGTCTTAGTAAGATTACTAATAGTGCACCTAATAAGAATAGACTTTAATTGCAAGATCGTACAGACTTCTAATAAGATCACTAATAAGATATCTATGTTTTATAAAGAGCTTTATATCTAAATTATGTTAATCTTAATAAGATAAATAACGCTTATAATTTTTGTATAGTACAATAAACTAAAATAAATAATAGATTGTCAAACAAAAATAAACAGTTTTGACCAAAAAAAAGTTTTTAGAACAAAAGCCTTTGGTGATTTGCTACAAAGTTCCGAGTCCAACTGATTTACAGTAGCTATTACCACATCCCATATATTGGCAGCATTGTTTGTCAACATATCTAAAGAAAAATACTTTATTAATAGTAGGGTATTCATTGCATGCTATGTTAACTAAAATGTTCATAGATTTGTATTAAATATCATCACAACATACAAAATAAAGATTGAAACAGTAAAAAACATAAGCAACATTAATATTACTGTGTTCAATAAGTCTATAGAGTTTAATTCCAAAAACTATATTTATCATGAGAATTAGAAATAAACTATATCAATCAGTAATATAGAGTCCTCCCTGTTCAATAACTTGATGGCAGTGCCTTTCCAGCTTGTTAACCTGCTCCCTGTACTTGTTTTCATCTATCTCTCTGAGACACTGCAATGATGCTTGTACTACTTCTTCTTCAGAGTCACAGGGGTTGTCTTGCAGATAGTTCTTGAATTTAGAATTCACCCACCAATCAAGTAAATAGAAGTCTGGTGAGTATGGACTCTGTTTTACCAAATTGATATTGCGTCGTTGGAAAAATTCTGTCGTGTGGCGTGATACATGACATCTGGCATTGTCATGTTGCCAGTGTAATTTGTCAAGTGTTACTGGTGCCGATCGGAGCGCACGCCATTTATCACCTGTCTCTTTTATAAAATTCACATATGCTTCCAAATCCATAAATGTGCCAGAAGGGTAAGCATTGACACTGAAATGTTTATTAGCATTAAATGATATTGCTAACATAACCTTTCATTGTGTTTGCACCCTCAATGATGCCACTTGTGGTCTTCTCACCTTCTTTTAACCATACACGGCTGCCGCGTTTTGTAGGTGGTTGTTCAAAGAGGATAATCATCTTCAACAGTGTAAGGGTCATACTTGGAGTTACCCAGATGACCAAACAATTTGATGATTGATTGCATGCACTGCACACATTGCAGTTTGACATTATCTGATAGTTGGTGCGGTACCCATGCAGAATAAACACTACGCAGATGAAGTTCATCGTGTAGAATGTGATGGATTGTTCCAATGCTGACGCCTGTGAGAAGATTCAAATCTCGGATCGAAAGGTGAGGATCATCATCAATGAGTTCATTAATTTCCTGAATATTGTTGGCTGTAGAAGATGATGTTGGTCTTCCACTTCTAGGTGCTTGATCAAATGAGCTGCAGTTTTTGTTATTACACCATAAACAAATAGTCGAATATGCTGGTGATTTGTCACCCCAGACTGAAAGCAGGTTGTTGTGTATAGTCTTCGGTTTCAATCCACGCTTCATCTCGGTATACACGTAGAATTTAAACATATTGATGCTGACATCAATTTCTGCTGCCATAATCCGTTGCACTAAATAATGACAGTACTGAAAAAATAAACGTCACATTTATATCAAATATGCTGATTGGCTAATTGTTATTATTTGATTGATTAACATATATACCTACATATATTGTATGTAATATTTGACATAGGTGTGCGCGTGTTTTCTCTATATCCCAAATCTATAGACTCTTTGAACACAGTAATATAATTATATATATATATATATATATATATATATTGTGTACAGAGTGTGCTTAAACTATTCATTGTATATATATATATATATATATATATACACATATACATACACATACATACAATATACTTGCATAGACTAAATACACAACACAAAAAAAATCTCACATAAGTGCAAAACGCGAAGTTTGAAAAAATGTCTATTTTTCATCAAAATATCGTACAATGAAAATGTAAATAGCGCTGAATATATTTAGAATATATGCAAAAGTGTACAAAGCACGGAAATTTACTTTGTGCATCAATAATTAAACATCTACAGTACATTATATATATATATATATATATACAGTGCACGACAAAATGCTTGGAACCCTAGCAGAAAACATAATATTTTAAAGTATTGGAAAGTGCATTTTTTGAAATTAAGTCTTTGTACGCTAAAAACTTTGGCCATGTTATACAACTGAACATTTCAATGTTGTGTTCTATCACATAATTTACCAGCAGTATTTCTATATATTGGATCACTCCCACTACGACAAAAAGGTTAGAACCAAGTCATAGAATTGATTTCTCAAATATAGAAATGTCATAAGACACAAAATCTGTTTATAGAGCTATAATCACTAAGTAGAAGAGCTAAATACTTTAGGTTTGATATCTTCAGTATTAAATAGCATTAAGGCGACGGTGATATGACTCAGAGTTCCTTGTTGAAATTTGTTGGGACTGATTTAATTTTTGACTCCACAAACGTTCAAAGTCTGTTACGTTCTCTGGACGTTGCTTTATTAGATTTCTACTTTATGTTGCGCCCATATATGCTTAAATTAATTGAAATCTGAGCTTTGGAAAGGCCAATCTGCAAGAAGGGCTATATCAAACCCTCCATTTATTGCTTTGTTATAAGTGAAGTGTGCACTGGAGCGTGGTCCTGTGGAATATTCTATGAGAATCTAAATCAAGTTGAATTTTCCTGTCAAGTAAATGAATATAATACTGATTACAGAAGTTACTTTCAAATTGGATTAACTTTCACTGTAATCCTGCTTAATGACGTCTGTCACACTAAAATTTGTTAGTATGTTTCAATATTGATGATCCAACCTTGTTTTGCGTTTTTATGTGCTACTGGCATACATCTTAAACTGAGGAATTAGTTCGAACTTCGATTCATCACTGAATACTATGTGTTCAATGTCTTCCAGTGTGGTCTTCTTTTGTGCTCTGCAAATTCTAAAAGTCTAAGAGGATTAAATCATTGCTTATTGGATCGTAAATGTCTCTTTGTTGCGATTCCTCAATAAGGACCATACTTGTTTAAAATTCATTCAGCTGATCCGAATTTAGTCTCATTTTCAACACTCCAATTATCCCTCAATTCAAAAGCTGTCAACCTAGGGTTGGAACGGCAGTATCAACATCAATGTTCAAATTGAGCATGTTCATCTCAGCATGTGTGAATGATTAAATTTTAAACATTGTCTCAGTGGCGGCCATCCACTCAGTACTTATTGTACAATCGGGACCTTTACACAACAGAAATTCGCATCATAGCTGCTGGGAGTTGTTGTTTCCACTATTCATGTTAATTCCTGCTACGTTCCCGCACTACATCTACCCATTGCTTGCGCCACTTAGTTGTTTACATTTTAGTTCTGCCTTGGCAGGTTATTACGTAGTCTAAATCATTTTGTATATATAGGGCATTAGTGTGCAAAAACGTTTAATAAAAATTGTTTTGTTTGAAAGCTCATTCTCTTACTCATATATGGTATGCTTATTACTGAGATGATCATGAGCAGCTAAACTTTCTAGAAGCTGAGGGGGAGTATGCCGAGTTCGTATTCAGGTGTGTAGGATCGTTCTGGCCCGTCTACGAAGGAGGCTTAAGCCTGTTCAGTTTTGGGTTTAGCTGATCGAGACATTTGCGTATTCTAGATGGCAGCTTTGATGTCTCACTTTGGCACTAATTGCCATGTATTCTTATGTGTTACTGGAGTTCATATTCACAGTAGTCTATCTATGGACTTACTAGTACTTACTACTTTAAATTGTCTATGCCTAAGCAGTCACATTAGATGTATCACAATGAGACTAGATACTACGCTATCACTATGTTTTTGCCTAACTTATTGGCTTGCTATGATGATGCTAGATGGTGACCCTCGTACGTCAAAGAACACTCTCTTTTGGTTCTCTAAACTTCGACACCTTATCGAAATCATAAGTTTTACTATATTTGCCAAGCTCCGCCACCTGTCATACCGAACTGTATTAACTATTACTCTATTACTGGATGAATTCTTCAGCCTTCTCGTATTAATTTGGACACCTACCGCCTGTTACAACCATTATATCTCCCTCTCTCCTGGCTTACTTTTAAATATGGTTAATTATACGCTCACAAGTTTGAAAACTCTTAACAAATCCGAACTCAAAGATATTATAATGGATCAAAATGATCACATTTCTAATCTAGAAGAAAAAATGGAAAACCTAGAAAAACGTTTATCTCAAATTGACTCGCACCAATCTGATCCCAACTTCGTCACACAACTACAGTTCCTAAATTTAGAGTCATCTATCCAAGAAAATCTAAATGTCTTTCGAACTAACATATTAGAAATGGTTACAAGCATCACTAATGCAACCACAACAAGCATCAGGCTTGGCCAATGCCAAGCCAGCCCCATTGCAGATCCCCCATCATTGCCACTGGCTCCCACACCTCTGGCAGCTGCAGACGCCAGTCTCAACACAAGATCTAAGAAAAGAGTATCTATGCAACCAGACCAACCAATGAAAACAGACATTAATATACAGAAAATGCCCCAAACTTTTACAAAAAAATTCGATATCAAACGACAAACCTTCCATGAGTGGATAGTATCTAGTGCAACAGCATGGAACAAAACAAAACAGAGCCACTCAGATGCCTCTCTTCCTCAAGGATTGAGCACTGCAAGTCTACCTAAATCTCAATGCCACAATGAAAGCTAACTATGAAAAACTAGTCGCAGCCATGAGCAATCATTTCGACAATGAATGCACAAGAAAGCAGTATCAAATGCAATTATATACATGCGCCTAGAAAAAGACAAAGACATTATCAGTTATATTTACAAAGTTGATCATCTGCTACGTCTATCTCAAGAGAAAGACAGGTATTACCCCCAAGATTTATATTCTTACATACATGCAGGTTTACCACAGTCAATGAAAACATGATTCAAAACTAAATGTGACATCAAAGACGATATTGATACCCTCATAAAAGAGGCAGTCAATATACAACTTACATTAGAAAACAATGAAAGGGTCAATCAGCATAAGGACATCAACCCTCAACCTCATTCCAACCTCGCCTCGCACCCACAAAAACAGACAAACTACAAAAGAAAATTGAAGAAAAACCAGAAGACTCCCCTTTGTTAAAAGCAAAAAATGTGGCAAAAAGGTCACCTGAAACCAGAATGTAAAAAGATCATATATCTCGTCAAGGAGGACGGCTATTATACAGCTGAAGACCTAGAACACCACAAACAATCTGACAATGCTGAAGAAGATTTAAATGAATAAGGACACCAGCCCTAGACTGAGCTAACAAATTGTTGATAGTCACAGACCTATTGGAACAAAATCTAATTCCTCTAACAATCAACAACCTCAACATTAAAGCTACAGTCAATACCAGCACATCAGTAACAATAATGTCCAGCACATGCGCCCACAATATAGGAGGGAGGAGAGAAGACATTACCTCAAACAATACTAGACTAATAAGAGCATCTGGAGACTATGTTAACATCAAAGGAACCCTGAAAAATGGAAAAATCACAATCAACAACATTAAGTTTGAGCAAGATGTTCACATAATCAATACAATGGATCAACAATTACCCTATGATATGATAATTGGCAGGATCTTATCAGAAAACAACAGCCTCATCAACTACTCAAATAGAACACTAACCATACAAGAGGATAAAAACGTCTCTGTATCACTCACCACAAAAGGCACTACTGCTTTGGAGTTCTCCCTAACTGAAAATTTAAGACTGGAGCATTTCCATTGGCAAGTAGCAGAAATAATCCCAAAAACAAAATTCGAAGGAGATGCAATAGTAACAAACTTATATGGAATGAAAAACTCATTAATAACTGTTCTCAATAACGTTGTATCCATTAACAACAATGTGGGATATACCACAATTCTCAACAACTCAAATCGTACAGTACCTCTAAAGCATAACGCCATCACAATCACTGGCATGCCTTTGGAAAAATATGTAACCAAGAACAACCAAATCCTCTTCTCAACACAGATCAAACTGAAACAAACAACAAATACATTCCAAAACTAACGCCCAACTTCCACCCCCACCTCACTGAGGAGCAATGTGAAACCATCAACAATGTTGTTAAATGTAATTCTGCAGTATTCAACAATGAAGAAATAAGCATCAGAAAGCAGTTGGAGTCGAACATCAAATAAAAATGGTACCTCACAAACCATCACATCAACCATGCCAAAGAGTGCCTCTGCACCTACAAGACCAATATGCAAAAACTCTATCTGAATTATTAAATCATGGCATTATATGAAAGAGCCATAGCCCATACACCTCACCAACCATCTTCATAAAACAAGGTGAAAAACTCTGCCTATGTATTGACTTCAGGCAATTAAACAATATCACAATCAAAGATGTGTATCCACTGCCACACATAAATGACATCCTCTACAACACAGGCAAGCACAAAATCTTCTCCACCCTCGATCTCTGCAAAGCCTACTGGCAGGTACCTATGAGAGAAGAAGATATTGAAAAAACGGCATTCATTGCACCATATGGCCTTTTTGAATTGCTCTACATGGCCTTTGGCTTATGTAATGCCCCCGCAACTTTCCAACGTCATTTCACAAAAATTCTAACTAAAGAAAATTGCAAACTCTCCAAGGGAGTAGCCACTTATATCAACGACATTCTGATAGGTTCAACAATGATTACTGAACACACAAAAGAACTAAACACAACATTATGACTTCTGTACAACTCTGGCCTCTGAGTCAATGCAAAAAAATGTACACTTGCCAAACATCACGTCCTTTTCCTGGGAAGAAATGTAACCCAAGGAAAAATACAACTCAAAGACAATGCAAAACAGCTAGTGGACAAAATCCAAGCTCCAAAAAACATCAAAGACGTCCAGCAAATTCTTGGTTTTATAAACTACTATCAAATGTTTATCCCAAATCTTGCTGAAAAAACTAAACACATGTCTAATCTACTCAAGAAACCACAGCAATTCACCTGGACATGGGAACATCAAGAGGAGCTTAACATGCTAAAAAAGGCAATAAAAAATATTGAATCACTGAACTCACCAACACCATCTGATCCATTCATTTTAGACTGTGATGCCAGTACTGTCGCAATTGGTGCAACACTCAGCCAACTACAAAACGGGATTGAAAAACCAATACAATGGTTCAGCCATAAACTCCATGACAGCAAGAAAAACTACGAAGCTACCAAACTTGAAATGCTAGCCCTCATTGAGTCACTAAAGAAATTCCACCACTTTTTAATAGGAGAAAAAACCTTCACAGTACAAACAGACATGAGCAGAGTATGCTGCCTCAAAAAATACACCAGATACCATTTGAACATTATAACAAGATGGATAGAATACCTGCATGACTTCAACTTCTCGATAGAACATCACAAAGGAAAACTTCACACAAATACCAATATATGGACTGCCCTGTGTCAATATCAAAGAGACCTCAAAAAGGAGCAAGGTCCTCCATGACATTTTAACTTCATACCACAGTGCCAAAATGAGAAGCTTAACATGCTAAAAAAGGCAATAAAAAATATTGATTCCCTGAACTCACCAACACCATCTGATCCATTCATTTTAGACTGTGATGCCAGTACTGTCACAATCAGTGAAACACTCAGCCAACTACAAAACGGGATTGAAAAACCAATACAATGGTTCAGTTGTAAACTCCATGACAATGAGAAAAACTATGGAGCTACCAAACTTGAAATGCTAGCCCTCATCAAGTCACTAAAGAAATTCCGCCACTTTTAATTGGAGAAAAAACCTTTACAGAATGAATGGACAACAGCAGCCTATGTTGGCTCAAAAAATACACTGGAGATCGTTCTAACATTATAGCAAGATGGATAGAATACCTACACAACTTCAACTTCACAATAGAACACTGCAAAAGGAAACTTCATACAAATGCTGTTATATGGACTGCCCTGTGTCAATATCAAAGAGACCTCAAAAAGGAGCAAGGTCCTCCATGACATTTTAACTTCATACCACAGTGCCAAAATGAGAAACTACCCAACATAAATACAGATAGAAACAGCCACCCAATCAAGCCCTTGTTCTCAATCTTCATCAAAGAAGAAATTACATCACAAGAAATTGCAAAAGCAGAGGCCAATGATAAAATCCTCTGCCAGATAATACAACGTGTTAATGATCCTACATTCATGATGGACTCTATGGCAACACGCTATTATAGAAAACACACATGGAAATTAACTGATTCTGGCATCCTATACGCAGCTGCTAAAACGCGTAATTTAATTGCATTACCAGAATATTACAAACATGAAGTCATCAAAAAAATACACGAACAAGGACACAAAGGCATCTACCAGACAGAACTAACTGTCCATGAAAACTTTGTCACCCTATACTTAAGACCAACAATAGAAGATGTGATAAACAAGTGTCAATTGTGTATTCTGCTCAACACGTCTTGCTTCCCTGGACAATGAGCCCCACTAGAAAAAATCTCAGTGGAACACACAAATTCAATAGTAAACACTGATATAGAACAACTATCATGAGATGACGAAGGCCACTCCTACATACTGGTTATGGTTGACCACTTTACAAAATACTGTAAAATGCTACCACTACAAAATATCAAAGCATTAACAGTTGCTGAAGCAATCTTAAACAACTGGGTGTGCACATTTCGCCCAATGACTCAACTCATTATGGACCAAGGCAAACAATTCGAAACCTCATTATTCCAGTCACTAGTAGAAAAATTGGAAATCTTACACACTCATACAATGATAAACCACCCTCAAGCCAATGGCGCCATCAAAAGGGT
>CABFPE010000112.1:1136633-1148349 GCA_900660155.1 Hofstenia miamia | reverse complement strand
TAATACCGGTCAACCCAACCTGCTTCCATCTATGATATATATATATATATATATATATATATGAGTTCCTACAAAAGAGAGTGAATATAAAGTTGGCATCAATACGCCGAGTCTTCATCATTTTTCATTTCATGTTCTTCATTCCTTATGTCTTCTTCTATAATTGGGGGAATTTACATCATTCTTGTCCAGCCTGAGGAAAATCACTAGCTTTTGTTGCTGCACAACGCAGATGTCTACTCATTCTAAAAAAACCACTCAAACAATATAATATATTATAAATTAGAATTATAAGTTACAATAAATTAAAAACACTCAAACAATAACTATGATATTCTCAAGATAAGTTAATGGGGTACCCAGGTACCACATGGTAGTTAAGCGGTTAAAGGACTTCTTTAAAATCGTTTAGGAAATATTTATTAAATAGCAATTTATATTTTATTGAGTTAATGAATTGGAATGACTTGTAACTTATTCAAAATTAAATTAATCCTTGCTTTTTATTATTATATGAAAGAGGAGGGGGAGTGCGCTCCATATAAATTTTAACAACCTTGCCTGAACTATCATTACATGAAATATTTTGCTTCAATTAATATTTCTGCAAGGAAAAAGGTTAATAAATTAATCTCATTTATTATAAATTTCTGATAAAACTTACAACAATTAATGCTACAATAACTTAAAACAATAGTTTCTTAAAACACTTCTTAATAAATATAAGAATACAATGCTGCTAACCACGGATATAAATATAAAATCCAGCATTATTACACTATAGAATGGCATATCCATTGCCATCGGGCGTAAATGGTCCCCGCCAAACTCCAAAACATGGTTTGTCCAGAACAAAACAGCCTCTCCGGCGTTAGGTAAATCCTTTGAAATTGCACTTGCTTTTTTGACGTTTGCTTGAATTGGTTCCCTCATTACATCATCAATTGCTGATATTAGATCATCTTCTGTAAGTGTATACCTATCCAGCATTCTTCCTATTTTCTTTTTCTCTGCACGGCGGCCATTGTACATCTGATCACCAAAGAAATGTATGATAATTTGCGGCACACCATGGTAAATTGATTCCATTTGTCCATTAGCACCCCCATGTGCGATGAATGCCTTACATTTAGGATGAGCTAAATACAATTTGATGATTTTCTTTACAAAAATATAATATATTGGAGACATATTGTGATCAGCAATGAGAATAACTTATAGTTTTTATTATTTTATTCAGATGTCAGTCCATGTCATTCTAAGCATTTAAAGAGATCTTCCTTAGGTTGCCATGCATCATGAGATTTGTTTAATGATGATAATTCCATTAAGTTTTAAAAATCCAGTTTACAGTACAAACAGAAAACTAGAGATAAAAATATTACTATAGGGAGACAAAAACAAATATATGACATCTCTTTAATTTCACTTGCGAATTAAAGCAAAATGTTTGTATAGACTCTTATAACATCAATTATTTTCCAATTGATTTAAATAATTGTACTGATTGACATTCAATTAAGTTTTTCATCACGTACATTTCTGGTTTTAACTAAATAGCTTGCTTTTATACTTAGATGGAAAATTTTAATAATTTAATGCATACTGAAAAACAAAGATAGAACTGTGGTCCTAACTAAATATATTATTTTTAAGGTGACCATGTCTATGAATGGTTAGCCCAAAACATCCTATTTTCAATAGAATTTTAAGCATCTTAATTCTAAATTTAATGACATCTCAGCAAGACATTCGTACTCTTTCGAAATCAGTATTCAATTCGTTGCCTCTTAATCTTAGCAGTTGGTTGTACAATAAAATTTTGCAGTTATTCGCTTAGTAGTTACTACTCATGGCAGACTTGTCAGTGAGCCGAGCCGAGCCGAGCTTGAGCACTGTATTGGATATAAAACGAGCCTTTATTGAGCCAGGCAAATCTATAGTTTTGCATTTTCAATTTTTTATGCAGATTAAAAACTTCGGCTGGTTGACAAAATCTGAATCATAACCTCAGCGTAAAGACATTGCTTGGAATTCGAATAATCTTTGGAAATACAGATATCTATGATTACGTACAATAAAATTGAATTTCAATGTATCTAGTGCAATTTAATTCTATTACAATCGAATTTTATGCAATGCTATACGTAAAATTACCTAAGAGATCATTTTGAGGTAGCCATTCACGTACAAGAATTTTTTCTGGATAGGTTCTGTTTGAATGTTGACCTTTATGCCGTATTAGCATTCGCTGAGGAATTCTTTCTCCAACATTTAGAATTTTTTCCAATAAATATTCAGGAATAGTACCGATTCCAGAACCAAACGTGACAAGAATAAAGCCTGATTCGGCTTCCGAAACAAACTCAAGAAATGGGGCTTTTAATGCTTTGCCCTCTTGAACACCAAACGATCCAACATGCTTGTAATTTGTGGTTTCCATACGATGAAAATCAGTGAGGATGGGATCCAAATTGACTAAGATAATTTTGGATTTCTCGAGAATGTCATTCATGCTACTTTGATCTCCTGGAAGCATCCGACTCACAGTGTTGTGGTCGACAATGCCCGGATTGACTATGTAGCCGAGTGTGACATAAGCAAATGTTGAAATCATTCTGTCAAATATGGTTGAGTCTTCATCGAGAATGGGGCCTAATATAGCTCCTTCATGAGTAGGAATTGCTGGAACTCTAAGGAATATTATTTAAATATTTCAACATTCCTTGGTGATTATTACAATATTGATGTTAAATAGGTGTAAATCATTTTTTGCAGGAATTGCGAATTTCAACATCCTCATAGGGAATGAACTGAGTGAAATGAGTCATTTGCAATTGTAAATAATTGACGTAGTGTCACATAAAATAATAACAAAAATCTTACATTCTAATATATTCTGGATGAACAAATCGAGAATAGTTGTATGATATATATTAAAAAAATTGTTTTTTGTTAATAATGAATATGTTTATTACTAATAAGAGGCGAGAAGCAATTTTCTTGCCAAAAATTTACAAATAAAATAAAATATAAACAAGTCTAAAGCTAAAAAGCTAATAAACACAATGTATGATAATAATATAAATCACTGTTTGTGTAGATTTTCAATATTGGAAGTATATATCGAATGCATTAAGTGTGTTGCTGTCTCCTGGGTAGGATTTTTAATGTCGTAATATTTTAATGTCGTCGCTTATTAATTTCATAATTTTTAATGTCACCATTTTTAATTGTTATTGTTGCAAATTACTCTTTCTAAACCTAACTACAACATTAAAAAATTATGACACTAATAAACTGTCAAAGTTTCTAAGGGCCAACATTAAAAAATTGGGCAATAAAGACCTCCCCCAGTCTCCTAGTGAACATGTAAGTTGTTATATTAGAAGTGATTTCTTTAGTTTTTTTCTAAACTTTTTGTAATTATATTCTATTTGCGTTTCATAGTCCAAATTATTCCACATATTTATTGATACATAATGAAAATTATTAGAATTTTTATATAAACATAGAAATTTTTGCGATCACTCATTTAATTTAATATAACGCTTTATGAAGAGAAGAGATTTTTAACATGATTTGAATTTAAATGGAATGAATATGCAAATGAATTTAGTAGAATAGAGATAATATTTTATATTTATTGCAATATACTGATGCTTTGTCATGCAATTAGAGTTATTATACACCAATTTAATGTCTTTGATAGAAGCATACGATGTTTAGAATTTAGGTCAGGTAAAAGAAATAAAAATTATTGAAAATAAGACAGCAGAAAGCATGTATCAGTTGTTTATGATAATTGCTTGATATTACATTGCCTAAGTGATAAAGATATCTAATGCCTGCAGTAGAAATTTTTCAAATTTTAATTCATTATCTATCTCAACTCCTAAGTAGCTGACTGATTCAATTTGCTATGTTGGCTCAATATTTATCTTTAGTTTTATTATACTTTTGCTGAGAAAGTTAAAAATTGTGTTTTTTTAATATTTAGTTTTAGTTGATTGTTTGTAAAATTATTGTTTTATTTTTCTACATCTGCTTAAAGATATTTTGTAGAATCAAAAGCATTTTTTGCAATACTTATCAGGCATGCGTTATTGGCATATTAGTAAATATCACTGTGTTAACATGTTTTATTATATCGTTTACCTAAATTGCAAATAGAATAGGGCCAAGTACAGTACCTTGGAGTACCCCACAGTCAGTAGTAGTATAGATTGATTTTTTACTGTTTAATATTACATGTACATGCTGTTGTCTATTTTTTAAGAAGTTCTTGATTAAATTAATTGAGTTATCACCAAAAATGTAATTTTTGAGCTTATCTTGCAAAATATGAAAATTCAAAATCAATAATACATTGATTGAATACAACTAGTAATTGTTTTCCGAAAATATGAAAAAACGTTGAATAATAAAATTCCAGTTGATTTGTTGGTATGAAGTTTCTTAACAATGTCTTCCAATTCATTAATTGTAGCAAGTCTAAAAGAAAACTGCTTTGATTGTGTGAAATTACTAGAATTTTGTTTTTTCTTATAGGTGGGAAATTGAAATTTCCAAGTTCTTTGAATGTTGAATTTAGATGATTTAGTATTTGAGTTTTGTTTGTTACACTAATATTGTTGATGCTTAATTCATTTATTGTGGTTGAAAGACCTTTAGATTTTCCATTATATTCATGGACATTTCGCCATTTTTCTTGAGTCGAATTTAATCTAAGCAACTTTGATTGTGGTTACAAAACTAGATGAACAAATCACAGGGTAGGAAGCACTTCAAGATCTTGGTTGACAACTTCCTAGAAGGAGAGTTAGGATTATCAATGTAGGAGGGCCATAGAGGGCAGCTATATTAGGAACAGCTAGAGATTTGGGGAAAGCTCTCCGACTCCCAGGGAACCACAACCCTAAATTTAATAGTTCAAATGGGAATGAATAAACTTTGGCAAATGGAGCATTGATAATAAACCAAGAAAGAGCCAGAAATCTCTCATGTAAATTTCAAAGATTGCAATAGCATGTAACTAAGCAGTTCATGTTTAGAGACAACTGGATGTCAAAAGCCACTTTCATTTCAGTTTTTAGAATGATTAAAATGCTCTCCATTCACATTAAGGACCAGTTGACATTTCTGGCACAAAGTGTTTATTGCAGCTGTCACTTCATTGCTACTTCTTCACTAATGCGTGTTTTAATCTGATAAAATCACTTGGTTTACCTTGATTGAAAATTTTATCTTTCAAATGTAGCCACAATAATAATTGAGAGCAGACAGATCTGGAAAACCTGGTAACCACATAGCTGCAAGAGCTGATAAACAGATCACCACAGTTTTTTGTTAAGACTTCTTTACAACTGTAATGGGCAAGCACCCTATTTTGGTGAAAAATGGTTGATGATAGTTTGTGTTTAAGGTGGAGCAAGACTGGGCAGTGACATTTGACGAGGATGTTTCAAATAATGCTACCTGGATGGCTAGAACTATTTCAATTTACAATATTGGTTACCCACTTGATTTGTAAAAAAATAACGTTGAGAAAGGAGCTGTGTGCAAATTGTTTTGTGTTTGGTGTTGTCCATTTCTATGCACGTGCTATCAAACATTCACCATTCTTGATAACACAATTCAATAATTTTCGGCATTTATTTACATGATAAATCAATACATGCAGGTAGTGGTAACCACTACAATGATGAAATATGCAGATAATCCTATTCAAATTATATATATATATATTGTACAATCGGGACCTTTACGCAACAGAAATTCACATTGTAGCCGCTGGGAGTCGTCGCTTCCACTGTTCATGTTAATTCCTGTTACATTCCCGCGCTCATCTACCCATTGCTTGCGCCACTTATTTGTTTACACTTTAGTTCTGCCTTGGCAGGTCATTACGTAGTTTAAATCATTTTGTATATATAGGGCATTAATGTGCACAAACATTTAATAAAACTGTTTTGTTTGAAAGCTCATTCTCATACTCATATATGCTTATTACTGAGATAATCATGAGCAGCTAAACTTTCTAGAAGCTGAGGGGAAGTATGCCGAGTTTGTATTCGGGCGTGTAGGATTGTTCTGGTCCGTCTACGAAGGAGGCTTAAGCCTCCAGACATTCATGTATTCTATATGGCAGCTTTGATGTCTCGCTGTGGCACTAATTGCCATGTATTCTTATGTTTTACTGGAGTTCATATTCACAGTAGTTTGTTTATGTTCTTACTAGTACTTACTACTTTAAATTGTCTATGCCTAAGCAGTCACATGAGATGTATCACAACGAGACTAGATACTACGCTNTGATGCTAGATGGTGACCCTCATACGTCAAAGAACACTCTCTTTTGGTTCTCTAAACTTCGACACCTTATTGAAATTGTAAGTTTTACTATATTTGCCAAGCTCCGCCACCTGTCATACCAAACTGTATTAACTATTACTCTATTACTGGATGAATTCTTAAGCCTTCTCATATTAATTTGGACACCTACCGCCTGTTACAACCATTATATCTCCCTCTCTCCTGGCTTACTTTTAAATATGGTTAATTATATGCTCTCAAGTTTGAAAACTCTTAGCAAACCCAATTTAATGGACATTATAATGGATCAAAATGACCACATTTCTAATCTAGAAGAAAAAATGGAAAACCTAGAAAAACGTTTATCTCAAATTGAGTCGCCCCAATCCAATCCCAACTTCGTCACACAACAACAGTTCCTAAATTTAGAGTTGTCTATCTGAGAAAATCTAAATGTCTTTCGAACTAACATATTAGAAATGGTTACAACACTAATGCAACCACAACAAGCATCAGGCTCATACTCTCACCCAAAGCCTCAGCCTCCATCGCCAATGCCAAGCCCGCCCTGTCACAGACTGCCACTGGCTCCCACACATCTGGCAGCTGCAGATGCCAGTCTCAACATGAGATCTAGAAAAAGAGTATCTATGCTACCAGACCAACCAATGAAAACAGACATTAAAATACAGAAAATGCCGCAAACTTTTACAGGGAAATTCGATATCAAAGGACAAACCTTCCATGAGTGGACACCATAACAAAAGCTAACTATGACAAACTAGTCACAGCCATGAGTGATCATTTCGACAATGAGTGCACAAGAAAGCAGTAACAAATGCAATTATATACATGCCGCCTAAAAAAGTCAAAAATGTTATCAGTTACATTTACAAAGTTGATCATCTGTTACATCTATCTCAAGAGGAAGACAGGTATTATCCCCAAGACTTATATTCTTACATGCATGCAGGTTTACCACAGTCAATGAAAACACAATTAGAAACTAAATGCGACATATAAGATGATATTGACACCCTCATAAGGAAGGCAGTCAATATACAGCTTATGTTAGAAAATAATGAAAGGGTCAACCGGCAAAGAGGACATCAACCCTCATTCCAACCTCACCGCACACCCACAAAAACAGACAAACTACAAAAGAAAATCAAAGAAAAACCAGAAGACTTCCCCTTTGTGTGATGCAAAAAATGTGGTGAAAAAGGTCACCTAAAACCAAAATGTAAAAAAGATCATATATCTCGTCAAAGAGGACGGCTATTATACAGCTGAAGACCTAGAACACCACAAACAATCCAACACTGCAGAAGAAGATTTAAACGAATAAGGGCGCTGGCCCTAGACCAAGCTAATGAATTGTTGATCATCACAGACCTATTGGAACGAAATCTAATTCCTCTAACAATCAACAACCTCAACATTAAAGCTACAGTCAACACTGGTGCATCTGTAACAATAATGTCAGACACATGTGCCCACAACATAGGATGGAGAAGGGAAGACATTACCTCATATGATACTAGATTAATAAGTGCATCTGGAGACTACATTAATATTAAAGGAACCATGAAAAATGCAAAGATCACAATCAACAACATCAAGTTTGAACAAGATGTTCACATAATCGACACAATGGATCAACAATTACCCTATGACATGATAATTGGCAGAGACTTCCTAGCAGAAAACAACTGCCTCATTAACTACTCAAATAGAACATTAACAATACAAGAGGATAAAAACGCCTCTGTATCACTCACTACAAAAGGCACTACTGCTTTGGAGTTCTCTCTAACCAAAACTTAAGACTGGAGCCTTTCCACTGGCTAGTAGCAAAAATCATACCAAAAACAAAATTTGAAGGAGATGCAATAGTAACAAATTTATATGGAATGAAAAACTCATTAGTAACTGTTCTTAACAACGTCATATCCATTAACAACAATGTAGGATATACCGCAATTCTCAATAACTTGAATTGAATGGTACCTCTAAAGCACAATGCCATAATGATTACCAGCAAGCCCTTGGAAAAATATGTAACCAAGAACAACCAAATCCTCTTCTCAACAGCGGATCAAACCAAAATGAACCACAAATACATTCTGAAACTAACATCCGACTCCCACCCCACCTCACTGAAGAGGAATGAGAAATCATCAACAATGTCATCAAACGTAATTCCACTGTATTCAACAATGAAGAAATAAGCATTGGAAAAGCAGTTGGAGTCAAATATCAAATAAAAACAGTACCTCACAAACTGTCACGTCAACCATGCTGAAGAGTACCTCCACACCTACAAGACCAATATGCAAAAACTCTATCTGAAATATTAAATCATGGCATTATGTGAAAGAGCCACAGCCCATATGCCTCACCAACCATCTTCATAAAACAAGCCGAAAAACACTGCCTATGTATCAACTTCAGGCAATTAAACAATATCACAATCAAAGATGCATATCCTCTGCCATGCATAGACGACATCCTCTACAATGCAGCCAAGCACAAAATCTTCTCCACACTTGATCTCTGCAAAGCCTACTGGCAGATACCTATGAAAGAAGAAGATAATGAAAAAACGGCCTTCATCACACCATATGGCCTGTTTGAATGGCTCTACATGGCCTTCGGCTTATGTAACGCCCCCACAACTTTCCAACATTACATCACAAAAATTCGAACTAAAGAAAATTGCAAACTCTCTGAGGGCGTAGCCACTTACATCAATGACATTCTGATAGGTTCAACAATGATTACTAAACATGCAAAAGAACTCAACACAACATTATGACTTCTGTACAACTCTGGCCTCTGAGTCAATGCAAAAAAATGTATGCTTGCCAAACATCACGTCTTTTTCCTGGGAAGAAACATAATCCAAGGCAAAATACAACTGAAAGACAATGCAAAACAGTTAGTGGACGAAATAAAAGCTCTAAAACACATCAAAGACGTCCAATGAATTCTTGGCTTTATAAACTACTATCAAATGTTTATCCCAAATCTCGCTGAAAAAACTGAACACATGTCTAATCTACTCAAGAAACCACAGCAATTCACCTGGACATGGGAACATCAAGAGGAGCATAACATGCTAAAAAAGGCCATAAAAAATATCGATTCACTGAACTCACCAACACAGTCTGATCCATTCATTTTAGACTGTGACAGCAGTACTGTTGCAATCAGCACAACACTCAGCCAACTGTGAAACCGGATCAAAAAACCAATACAATGGTTCAGCTGTAAACTCCACAACAGCCAGAAAAACTACGGAGCTACCAAACTCAAAATGCTAGCCCTCATCAAGTCACTAAGGAAATTCCTCCACTTTTTAATCAGAGAAAAAACCTTCACAGTATGAACAGACAACAGCAGCCTATGTTGGCTCAAAAAATACGCCAGAGATCGTTCCAACATAATATGATGGATAGAATACCTGCACGACTTCAACTTCATGATAGAACACTGCAAAGGGAAACTGCAAACAAATGCTGATATATGGACTGCCCTGCCTCAATATCAAAGAGACCTCAAAAAGGAACAAGGTCCTCCACAACATTTTAACTTCATACCACAGTGCCAATATGAGAAACTACCTGACATAAATACAGATAGAAATGGCCACCCAATCAACCCTTGCTCTCAATCTTCATCAAAGAAGAAATTACATCACAAGAAATTGCAAAAGCACAGGCCAACGATAAAATCCTCTGCCAGATAATACAATGTGTTAATGATCCTATGTTCATGATGGACTCTATGGCAACATGCTATTATTGAAAAAACACATGGAAATTAACTGATTCCAGCATCCTATATGCAGCTGCTAAAACGCATAATTTAATTGCATTACAAGAATATTACAAACAAGAAGTCGTCAAAAAAATACACAAACAAGGACACAAAGGCGTATACCAGACAGAACTAACCATCCATGAAAACTTCGTCACCCCATACTTAAGACCAACAATAGAAGATGTCATAAACAAATGTCAATCATGTATTCTGCTCAAAACATCTTGCTTCCTGGGACAACAAGCCCCACTGGAAAAAATCTCAGCTGAACACACAAATTCAATAGTAAAGACTGATATAGAACAACTATCACAAGATGACAAAGGCTACTCCTACATACTGGTTATGGTCGACCACTTTACAAAATACTGTAAAATGCTACAGCTATGAAATATCAAAGCATCAACAGTTGCTGAAGCAATCTTAAACAACTGGGTGTGCACATTTGGCCCAATGACTCAACTCATTACAGACCAAGGCAAAGAATTCAAAAGCTCATTATTCCAGTCACTAGTAGAAAAATTGGAAATCCTACACACTCATACAATGATAAACCACCCTCAAGCCAATGGCGCCAGCAAAAGGGTCAACCAAACCCTACTCAAACTAATGAGAACAATTACATCACAAGTAGGAGGAAAAAGATGGTGAGAAATACTACCAATGATCAAGTATTTTTACAATATCTCAACTCATTCAACAACCAAAGTCTCACCATACAAAGCAATGTTTGGCCACAAAGCAACAACTCCTGTCTCCATGTTATTCTGTGGCTACACAGGCGCAATCAACAACAATTATGTAAGGACATTAATCAACAACACAGCGAAAACACATGAAACAATGTGTGCCCAAGCAGAAAAAAGTGCTATCCATCAACAACACCAATTCAATAGAAAAATCTATGGAGAACCCCACGAAATTGGCAACAAGGTATTCATATACACACCAGGAGTTATAACAGATGAAAAACAAGTCTGCAAACTATTGTTCAACTGGGACGGACCTCATACAATCACAAAAGTTCTACCACAACAATTATGAACTTGACAACAAGAAAGTAACACACTTCCAGAACATCAAATGTATGTCTCATGATATACAGCACGCCAGAATATCTCAACTCAACGAATTCAAACTAATACAATCTGATAAAGACGAATTCTATCTAGCTCCTGGCTGCAGAAAATGCTCAAAAGAAACCTTTGACAACAAATACAAACAAAAACTTTCTTCTCTCATAAGTTTGAATGCACAACCTAAATGTATTGCTAAATGTAATATCTATGATAAAGAATGGTCTATTAACATTGCAACATTGCCTTTAGATCTATCTTACAATGAAATGCAAAGCTGTAACTCTCAACCCTCACAGTTGTTCAAAATCAACTAAACAGCAATTGAGTGCACCTGAATCTTCTTGCAGGACATTCGCAGGGTCCTTCAGTGCACTCGATCCTACCTCAGACGTCTCTAGCTGCAGGACGTTCTCAGCTACCAATGACGAGCAGATGCCAACTACATCAACATCTACAATACACAAAAGGAGTGCCAAACCTTCTACAAGCATACCTAG
>CABFPE010000112.1:1117450-1130038 GCA_900660155.1 Hofstenia miamia | reverse complement strand
ACTAATTGCAGTAACTAAAGAACTTTATAGGGTTTTCATGTTCACACAATCTATCTAGAATAGTCCCTTAGCTTTTCTGGTAATTCACATATTGGCATAAGACATGCAGTATCGTAATGAAATCCATTCTCCAAATGAACGATTGAGCAGATTAAAAATCACTAGTGCTCGTTTGACAAAATTTTGATAAACTATTTAATTTGTAAATTATTTAGTTGTTAAATTAAATAATCAACAGTGCGCGCTTAGCCTAATAGAAGTTTTTAGTGTGATGAAGCATTGCTGTTGTACTTTTAGGTTTGGGACTGACGTTTGATTCTAATGGGAAGGCTAATACAATACTGGTTCCACCCGAAACTTAAATCAAACGAACACTTTTGTAATAGGCAACTTGCTGTTATATTTTGAGAGGCGTCTTTCCATAAAGGAAAAGTTTAGAATTGTTGAAAAACTTTTGCTACATAGCTGAAGTCATCTATGGGTCGTTAATAGTAATTTTAACAATGACGATGCAAAGTAATAAATCAAGTATAACATAATAATGCTATCAATCGGTAACAGTTGGACCGGTAATGTATTTTGCTTCAAGCAAGAAGAAATTAAAAGTTATGAAACTGTAAGTAACAATTATACGACAAACCATTCATTTACTTCGAAAATTAATGATTAATAAAGTCATAAAACGCATAAACTTATTTTGAATATTTTACCATTGATTACATATCAATAGATCAACAGAATAGGTAATTTAACTTTGGAAGATTCTCAGATGAGGATCTGAAATTCTGATGAAGAACTGATTAATTTGAGAAGAGTGACGTAGCTAGGAGGTGCTATAACCATAATCTTCCTTGCCGAGAAATTGCATTTGCTCAGTGCTGCAAGTAGGTAATGTTTTTCTAACTAAGCCAATCAATATGCTTTTGAGAAAAAGAGACAGAATCCAATCCTAACGAACTTGAGAATTTTAAAATTTAACCAGACCGAACTATACAATTCGCATCTNATCAACCCATCATAACTTTGAATGAAGTGATGTAAATTCTATAATTAAGGCGTAGCGCGCACTAGTGATTTTTAATTTACGTAAATACTAAACTAGTTTGCAAAATAGAACATAGAGCTTTCTTTACGGCGATGCGCACTTGCAATTTAATGATCACAGAAATTAAAAAATTCCCGCTTGATCCATTTTCGCGTTGATTAAACTGTTTACACATAAAATAAAACATAGCGTTTTCAATGGACGTGCGCGCACTCTAATTAATTAATTGAACAATTCGTAACGAAGAAAGGCGTTGATTCATTCAGAAGCGAGCTTCGAATTATAATTTATAGTTAAAAAATCATTTTTACACGCAGTTTTAAAAACATTTCGGTCATAGCTTTATAAAGAGGAGTTTATATAATAATTGGACTGAATTAATTGACTTGGAAACGAAGAATCAAGCTATTATTTCGTTCATTACCACTATTAAATACCAGCGCTTTTATTTTATTTGAAACAACTGTTTCTCTGCCTGATATTGAACATAATATATGCAAGTATATGCAACATTTGACATTGTTTAGCGTAAATGTACATGTATAATCTAAATTTTGCTGATGCAAAAACAGATATTTTTTCATGCTACTGTCATCAAATGTGGGGCCTGGTGCAGGATGTCAATTCAGGGCTTCAACCCAACAACTTCCAAATTTATGAATTAAATTTTCAGTGACCGCTTTTGGTCTATATTAGATACTTCATACTAAACATTTTGTACCTGCATAACTATTGGATCTTCAAAATAGTCTAAAATTGTTTATTAAAGATTTTATTCTAATATTGGAGCTCAATTTTTGGCTATATTTATATAATTATTTTGTTGTTTTGATATTTTCCAAAATTTGGCCCCAAAATTGTTTAAAATTTTTTATAATAAGTTTTATGCCTATTTTTGGAGAACAAAAAAAATTTATTGCTAGGTGCGGTCCCACCCTCTTAGTGACGCCACCTGTAACTATGACACCGTTCCAACCAATGAGACATAAATTTTTCTTGAAGAAAATTTGTGTTTGCATAATGTTATTCGAACTAATTGCAGTAACTAAAGAACTTTATAGGGTTTTCATGTTCACACAATCTATCTAGAATAGTCCCTTAGCTTTTCTGGTAATTCACATATTGGCATAAGACATGCAGTATCGTAATGAAATCCATTCTCCAAATGAACGATTGAGCAGATTAAAAATCACTAGTGCTCGTTTGACAAAATTTTGATAAACTATTTAATTTGTAAATTATTTAGTTGTTAAATTAAATAATCAACAGTGCGCGCTTAGCCTAATAGAAGTTTTTAGTGTGATGAAGCATTGCTGTTGTACTTTTAGGTTTGGGACTGACGTTTGATTCTAATGGGAAGGCTAATACAATACTGGTTCCACCCGAAACTTAAATCAAACGAACACTTTTGTAATAGGCAACTTGCTGTTATATTTTGAGAGGCGTCTTTCCATAAAGGAAAAGTTTAGAATTGTTGAAAAACTTTTGCTACATAGCTGAAGTCATCTATGGGTCGTTAATAGTAATTTTAACAATGACGATGCAAAGTAATAAATCAAGTATAACATAATAATGCTATCAATCGGTAACAGTTGGACCGGTAATGTATTTTGCTTCAAGCAAGAAGAAATTAAAAGTTATGAAACTGTAAGTAACAATTATACGACAAACCATTCATTTACTTCGAAAATTAATGATTAATAAAGTCATAAAACGCATAAACTTATTTTGAATATTTTACCATTGATTACATATCAATAGATCAACAGAATAGGTAATTTAACTTTGGAAGATTCTCAGATGAGGATCTGAAATTCTGATGAAGAACTGATTAATTTGAGAAGAGTGACGTAGCTAGGAGGTGCTATAACCATAATCTTTTTTGCCGAGAAATTGCATTTGCTCAGTGCTGCAAGTAGGTAATGTTTTTCTAACTAAGCCAATCAATATGCTTTTGAGAAAAAGAGACAGAATCCAATCCTAACGAACTTGAGAATTTTAAAATTTAACCAGACCGAACTATACAATTCGCATCTAAAATCCCAATCCTGTGCTTTCAAAACACGGCTCAACCCGATCCTTGGGTCGACTCAAACAACTTCCAGGCCTGGTTTGTGATAGTATAAAATACAAAATTTCCAGATATCGGAAATCGTAAGCAATTTCGTAAATTGCACTATCCCTAAGGGACGTCTTCCCAATTTATTAGCAGACATATTTGAAATTATTTCTAAAATCTAAAACAATGCTTAGCTAACGACTTCCTGTGCGTAAAATAAATGAGGAATATTGATTGAATATCTAACTTTGATGATATCACAATTGTAAACAATTTTCACAATTTTTTATTAAAATAAAAATTTTGGACATGTAATTCTGTTATCCTGAACTTAGATGACGCTTGAATTTTACTATAAAATTTTTTAAGATTATTTGCAATACAACTGCTTTTAACTATTTCGTGCTGAAAAAGAAATTTCTTTGCAAAAAATAATATATATACATTTCGCCCTTGCAAATAATGCATAGAAAATAGCTTTGAAAATAACAAGCAAACTTTTTATAGAGAGTTATGAAAGGTTCAAAAATGAGAGCCCGGGGCAAAACAAGACAGACTAATATGATATTTGGTTTACGCCTGTTTGGTGAATTATATTGCTATTTGATGTATTACACAGGTGACCACATTATCCACTGCATATCGACCATTGCAGAAAATGCTTTATGCTGTACCATGTCCATAATGGTTATATAACAAAACGAAGTCACGGAGTTAGTCTTTAAGATGAAATAGAGGTTTCGGTTTAATTCTTAAGTTTCTTTCGAATTTTTTTCCAATTTTTTTACAATCATTATAGGGTAATATGAGACGATGCATCACATGATTACGGTGCAATCCAATTGCGCCATTTATTAATGATGTTTTATAGCAATCGTTCCAACACCATAGCTTCATGTTCACCATCTTCTATAGCTTTACTAGCTTTTGTCAGTGAAGGTATTCCAGAACATTTGGTATCAGACCTTAGGTACTGTTAATTTAAGATAAGCATCCCTATATGTCTCATTTTGCATTGCATTACTCTATATTTTAATATAAACATTTCACTCTTAAAGAGGCAAGCTATACTGCACTGTTTTATATATGCATAAGTTGTGCAACACTTTAAGCATTTCATTGCCTATATTATATATGTCAAACTAGCCGGCGCATTGATACGTTGGTGTGGTTTAGTTTGTCATCTGTTGAAACATAAGGTGCCTTGTAAAACAATGATAAAATATTGATTAGTATAAGATCAAAAAATCAATTCTGAAATGAGAACTTAGTCTTCATCATTTCAACCATGTATTCCAGTTCAATGATAGCGCATGCCATGCCAGACGTTCAAATTTACTATTCTTATGATGATGTGAAAAATTGTTCTTATAAATACAAAGGTGATCAGATTTTCGGTCAGGTTTTCCTCCATTTTCAAACACAGCATACAAACAAATTACATTTTTATCCATGTGCATGATTTACAATGCCTAACCCATAAACAACAATAATAATAATAAAATCTAAAATTTTAATAATAGCATTAATATAATATAATATATAACAAAGCGAGCATTGTGTATTGATCTCATAAAAATATTAAACAAACACACTGTAATCATCCGAACATAATTGAAGCTATAAAACAACGGTCTAATGATTTCACTTCGTAAATACATCAGTAATAAGAAATCATTCTCTATATTCTATGAACCCACAAAAACCCTTTACTTCATAAGACATTTGAAGGACTACTCCAAATATTTTAAAAGATTATGTTGAAAAACAATTTACGTGTTTATATATATATATATATAAAATTGTTCATTTATACAAAAAAAATTTCTAATTTATCACACTAAAACTATCCATCAGCATAAAATAATTTAAACTTTTCTCACAATATCATTTATATTGATCTCAATGACAAAACTCGTAATCTTTCCTACAATACGTTGCAAATTATTACATGCCTATGCTTATATTCTATGATGAGGCGCGATTTTTATTTTTTGGATTTCAATCGATTTTTTAGAAATGAATCAATTCAGAATTTCTTTTTCGATTTTTTCAGAGATTTTTGTACAGGGTTGCCATTCTTAAAACATGGGGTGCTTTAAATTTTCTCTAAGCCTATTAGCAAATTTGAAAATCGTGAGGTATGGGCAGGTCTATTGGGAAACATACTTTTCTCATTAAAGCGTATTGCTGTGCCTGAGATTTTTGAAAAGATTAATTCGTTTTATTTGAAAATTTCGAATTTTTGAAAAAGATTTAAATTTTCTCAATAGCTAATGTTCATGTATTTATAATTTTTGCGCCCATGGAAGCAACAAAGAGCTTTGAGTGTTTCTTGATGTGGGTAAAGATATCGCAAACCCATTGAGGCGTGCCGTACGCAAAGTTAGAGGTCCGGGACCTATCACGTAGTGCTTTCAGATTGAGCATATTGCTAATAGTTTAAAAAACTTTTAATGCTCATGAAGTTTAAGATTAAAAATTTAGAATTTCTTTTTAAATACACTTTTTGCCAACTCTGTCTTTGCAGCATGTTGTAAGAAACTGAATAGCGATTTTTTAAACAAATTAAAGAAGACATTAACATCTATATTAAACCAAAGGCCGTCACGGGATATCTTCAATGTAAAAAGCAGTCAATGGTATACAGTATACTACCCCACTAATGCTATTAATCTTGTCGCGATTTGACTAAATAATCAATCGAAAGTATTCCGATATTTCACTAATTTCAATTTTTAGTTCTGAATCGATTTAATTCGCTACTGCAGCGTAATATATGTATTCATTTATTATTGAATAAGAAAGGGAAAGAACATCTCACTTATTATACATGTACCAATCAGAACAATGTTCACACATTGTATAGTATATAAATACATACTACTTTGATAGAAAACATTATGATAAACAAAGAAAAATATGGATTGACTAATTACATACACGTTATGATTCTTCAGTCGCACTGAGTGACCGTTTATATTCACAGGCAAAATTCAAAATTCTTGTATAATAGTAAACGTGGTTCATAGTTTTTAAATTATTAATTGAATCATGAATAATTGTATTTCATCCGACGTTTAAATATAATTTACAATATATATAAAAAGTAGTTTTAGCCTGATTGGATATAACTGAATTTGGTGTAATAATGGTAAAGCAAACACAACTGTATAAAAAATAGTGTTATCCAGAATATTCCAAGTCGTGTTTCAAATAAAGTATAATTGCAGAAATTGTCTAGAAATTTATTTGAGTTAAAATTGCATTATCAATCAGATAAAACAAAAATCTTTCATAATTTACACTAAACGTTATTTAAAATTTAATATAGAGCTTATTGTTAAATATATGTTTTTTCTAAAAAATGATTTATTGAGAACTTCTTTTTGTAAAAATGAGGTTTTATGCATATTGACATGAAACTCAAATATAAAGTAAAACTCTGCTAAATATTTTGTAATGTAAAGCTTTTCTCAACAAGCTTAATAATCTTAGAATAACAAAACCATATATTTTATAAAGCAACGGTAAAATACACAATTGAACTTGGATATATCCTATTACGTGTAATAAAAACAGAGGCAATATATTTCTCACAGTAATGAATACGTACATATTGGAATTTGGATGATATTTATAATCCACAATAATAATAATTCCAGTTAAATTCAAAAAATTATATTTTGAATGCACTAAATTTTCTAAAATGAATTATAAATCAATATTTAATAAAATAAAGGAAATGTTACCATAAATTACTGATAGGCATAAAAGACAGCACATCTAAATATTTGCATAGTGTACGTTTCAAATTAAATGAAATTTACCATCTCCGCGAGCGATAAATTAAAAGTATATCCATAAAACGTAATATAGCGTCTACTGGTCTCTACAGTAAATAGAATTAGGTGTGAATTGAATGTCTAGCACCGCTATGCGGCCACACAAACAACCAGACAATCTAATTGGTTCAAACAATCGTCTCTTCATTGGCTCGCGAATAATTAGTCAATCAATTGAAATTATGCTAAATTTGCCAATAATATAAATGATTTAAAAATAAATTGTACATTAAAGTGAAAAGTGTTACTAAACAAAATGTCGTCTTGTCAAAAGCGTAGTTCTATTTTAGCTTAGAATTTCTTCCATAATGATTTGGGGTAGGGCCCTTGCTCGGTCCGTAGCCCGTACCCATAAAAATAGTCCCGTATGTTTGGCAGTCCCATATCCTAATCACGTTATGCCCATAGCTAAATGTTTCTTAACTAAAATACTTGACAATCATAACGATGATCAATGTAGTCTACGTCAAAAACCAAATTAACCCAGGGCGACCCGCTGGGACTTGAGAGTGACAAAAGAAAAACTTAAAAATTCATGAAAATATTGAATACTTTAATAAGGCTATTTCTTGTATTTGTAATATAGCACAATTTATTTCTAAATACAAAAATGCCAATAAATTAATAAGTTTTAGTGGTCCTTAAAATTCAACTTTAGAATTCCGTTTTTGGAAAATAGAAAATATATTATCCATAATTGTAATATTTTTTCAAAATTCATCTTCTGTAGCTATTTTTAAACCAAATTCGGTGAAATAAAATTCATTATGTTCGGAAAAGTATATATAGCAGCTGGATAATATTATTTGAGGGAGTCTCAACATTTTATCACTATAATGAAGCGGAAAACGATTGTCACTTCAAAGTGACATTGAGCAAAATATGAACAACAAATTTAGAGTGTGGCTTCTCAAATGACAATGTTACTCGCCGCATGTTGTTATAGTAATGATAATTTCGAGATCAACACATGAGTATGTTTAATTAGAAAGAATAAAATTTCGAATGTAGGCTTGATTCAGTATTTGATATAACTCTGTGGAAAAAACAACCATTTGATGGATTAATATTAAATCGGAGTTAATAAATTACAATTTTAGGATTAGCTTAGCGAAAAATTTAGATAGGCATAGAGCCCGACGCTACGCCGGCGGAGCCGCCATCGCCGATGATTTCCATCGGCGTACAACGTTCATATTGTGATTTAATTTAAGTAGGACTTTTCATAACAGAATGTTATGAGAGTGACGTGACTGACTGAAAAAATTGATATACACAAAAATGTTAGGTTTATATAGGCCTATATACACACCGTAACTGTAGCTTCATGCATGTGCACTCGGTGAGTGGGCCTGTATGATACGGTATAAGCCTATTCAGTCAATTTTTTAATCAAATTTAATCATTTTTAGCATACAACGTTCATATTGTGATTTAATTTAAGTAGGACTTTTCATAACAGAATATTATGAGAGTGACGTGACTGACTGAAAAAATTGATATACACAAAAATGTTAGGTTTATATAGGCCTATATACACACTGTAACTGTAGCTTCATGCATGTGCACTCGGTGAGTGGGCCTGTAAGCCTATTCAGGCAATTTTTTAGTCAAATTTAATCCTTTTTAGCATACGTGGTATACGCCAGTGCCGCTGCCGCCGCCGATGGATTTTGCTGGCTTCGCCGCCGCCGGTAATTTTATTATCGGCGTCGGGCTCTATTTCTCAATGCTAGTTAATTAATTGGGATTGAGTTTTAAAATCGAGGGAAACTAGACTACAACTCTACATTCAGCTCCCATTTTGTAGATAAAATTTAGTAGATAAGAATTGAAAAATATAGGCAATTATCATCCCACAAAAACGACGTCGTTACAACAGTTCTATGTTTACTGGGTTATATTAAATCGGAGTTCATAAATTACAATTTTAGGATTAGCTTAGCGAAAAATTTAAATAGGCATAATATCTCCACTCCAAGAAGAGGATTTGTATCCATATATCGAACAAATTGCAATTAAAAGAAGCCGTGGTGAAAAAAGAGCAATTGATTCTGTAGAAGATGTACGCACTGATGGAGTTTGTGAAAAAAGAGGAAGTTGCAAAGTACCAGGCTATCAATCCAAACCAATGGTTATGTGTAGAAAGTATAGCGTTTATCTGTGTGAAGGATGAAAAGACCATTTCAGTTCTTACCATTGTTTGTAAAATGCTTTTTTAGAATTATGAGTAAATTTCATTTTGTTCTTAAAATGTTAAATTTCATTTTGTTCTTAAAATGTCTAATGGGACTTCAAAGTGACAAACGTACTAAGGCAAAACCTATAGAAGTAAAAATTTAAAAGATGTACATACTTAAATATCGCTGTTTTAATATCATAAATAATAATAATAAATATGATGTACAAAAAAATTAACCACTTGTGCAGTTCTGGGTTAAGTACATGTACAATATAACCTCGATTATTCGGCAACCCGGATGTGCCGCCCAATTTGGGCTTGCACGAAGCCATTACAATTGAAAAATTACGCCACCTCGTGTAGCGCCATCCGCCATGATTTTGGATGGCATAATGACATAGATATACTCCGATTTGACGCCATCATAAACAATCAAACATATTTTAGGAACTATATAAGGATGCATTATTATATTTGCCGATGTGAACACATTTTTGAGCAATGTTTCCTTAAATTTTATTACTGAAATTGATTCTAAAATGAAGCAGTCCAAAACAACTAATTTCTTAACATTAAGCATGGTGTGGAAAAACCCTTTGTCAACGTCAAGTGTATTAGGCGATTTTGAAATCACGAGACAGAGCCATGAACATCTATTGGAGAATATACTTGAATGTAATTTTGAAAATTTGTACTAAAGTGGATTTTTAAGTTATAAACCTTTTTCTCAAGAAACATAAAAAATTTGAAGAATTTCCTGGACAGTTTAAGGGTAAAATAATACATTTGTCTTCTTTTTTCTTAAATTTGTGCTACACCTTATAACAATTTACATTGGGAATAGTGATACATGTAATAGTGGAACATTTACAGCTATAATATGCTCAACCCCGATTTATCGCCCACCCCACGTTTTTAGCGCCAAATGGCCTTTGTACAAGGAGTGGCGCTAAAGCGGTGTTATACTGTGTACTTTCAATTTTACAAAGATAAAGTCATATTTAGTCAAGAAAAAGTTATACGAATTCATCACAATAATTGACAACACATCATACATGTGAAAATATTTATAGTGTTCTGCTGATTACTGGAGACGACCATTTATTTATCATAGTAGTACACTACACTTCTTGTATGACCTTGTAAAATAAATAAATTACATTAATTCCATTCAAATGATATGGAGCATTGTAAGATCACAACCTATGATTCTTAAGCCATCATTTACATATTAATGCAATATCAGAAAGTGAAAGTGCAATGAAACTCTCTGATTTTCAATAATAAAGTTTATTTTAAGTGGCTCAGTGCAATATTTTATGTGGTATGTAGTAAATCTACATGAAGGTTAGTTTTTCACGAAATAAACATACGTAAATGGATAGATAAAATAGATAGATACAAAATGCGTATCCATCAATTGACCTAATGTACTTCAAACAAATCGTTTTAAGAATTGATATGCTCGAACAACATACTATAGAAGCACATGACCGTCCAACTTTGTCCTGTCCGGTACAGGCCCTACCCTAAATAATGATAGATAATTTTAATTCATTTAGAGGAATAAATCAACGCATTATATTTGATATAAATTGAGTAGTAAACAGTACATTATAATTTTTTGCAATTACAGATAAAAAATAATGTTAGAGTTTTTGATTAATATTGACAATTTCTTATATAAAAGATGAAAGAATTGAGGCATTAGACAAAGGAGTGACATCACTAAATAGGTCTCTTATTGCTGCAAATATTTCAGTATAATATATATATATATATATATATATATATATATATATATATATATATTGAACTAAAAGCAGTAAAGCACATACTTAATTTTTTTTAAAAATTTAATATGCAATTGATTGTTAACCACACCAGCCTATATGTATGAAATTGAATTTTCAATCAGTTTAGTCTTTCAATTCAATATAGTTTAAATAATTTTTCTTAACCCATGAATATTGCACACTGTAATACCGATGAGGGAAGATTTCGACATAACTGTCCGATCTGCAGAAACTGGTTTAATAAAATTCTGAATGGGAGTAGAAACAAAAAAAGTTTTATATTTAATTGCATGCTTTTGCACTGAATATTATCCTTTAAAGGGCAGAACAAATTATAATTAAGAAAATATACATGACAACATCAAAAGTTTATTTCTCAATTGCCCCGGATGAATTACTTCAAATTTATAGCTAAAAAAATAACAATTGTAGCCATAGTACATTCATTGTTATTGAAATCCCAAGCTTTCGTTTAATTGATTACAGTTTCGAGTCCCGTTTTTTCTGCTTTCTAGTGTGCATAATGCCCGAATATACAAGGCGTGGTATGCTATAACCTTTTACAAAATATTCGAATAGGAATAGATTTTGCATCGCAAATCATTTCCCCAAAACTATTGAAATGGTCACAGCTTAAATAAAAAACTTTAGGGCATATTGATTGAGGTTGATTTAATAAATTCTTTGTCTATCTTTTGAAATTCAATTACTGGTTTTTAAAATGTTTTCTAATGAATAACTCAATTATTTTTTAATCCGCATCAATGCATCCCGCTCCATCCAATTAAATGCATACAAAAGAATGTATTAATTTTTCGCTTGCGTTAGCTTTTATGTTAGTCAATATATTGATAAACGGCTTTTACAGAAGAACGTCTATATATAATTGCATAGTTTTATAAAAGCTAAGTATATATAAATAGCTAAAATTATAATAATTTTCAAATGCTCTATAATTATACTAATTTGCAGACATGTTTCGCTCCTCCTACACGTGTCTACTTTCAAATCGGGCGACCAACTCTCAGTACAATTTTTTACCAAAATGCAAAAGAAAATTACATCTTGTCGTCTAGGGGTTTACAGTTTAGATCTTTTGTAAAGGCATCCATGTTTTTGGACGAACTTTTCTAAATTTACATTGTGGGATATAACATGCTCCCAGATAGACTTTTAATTTCACCCTCTACTTCATGACTACGTGATAAATATACACAAAGCATAAAATAAGCAATATTGTTGAGACAGTTATAAAATTTCACTTGGCAACAAATGTCTACTATCTTGCTATATGACATGACATATATGACAAAATTTTGAAACCAGTGAAAAAGCTTTTTCTTTATAAGAAAATATCCTTTTGTGTCTTTGTTGCCATATGGTAATGGAATGCTTAGGAGGGTTAATGTAGTAAGCAGTGCATTGATTAAACTTAGAAACAATCCATATACTTAAGTGTATTTGCTAATTTTTTCCATCTGCTGAAATATTTTATACTAGTACATGTCATTATTGCTTTGACCGCAATGGGAAAGTTTGAGCGCCACAATCCGGAAAATACCTTACAGAATATATACATATATATATATATATATATATATATATATATAATAGTATCATACAATATACATATACATATAAAAGACCAAAATAGTTTGATG
>CABFPE010000112.1:1081474-1109488 GCA_900660155.1 Hofstenia miamia | reverse complement strand
ATATATATATATATATATATATATATATATATATATATATATGCTAGGAATGTAATAAATATATATTAATTAGAAAACCAAAACATATATTTATTGTATGTAACATGTACATTAAATAAGTTCATCGCTCAGTTCATACACGTAGTCCCCTTTCAACATGATGCACATTTTCCACTATTTGTGAAGGCTTGCCTCAACACTTGTTTGTAACACTTTTCTCAAGTCATTTTTCAGCCGGCGGCTGTCGAAATCCTAAAAAACTCATTCAGATGATCCCATCTTGTCCCAGAAAACTGAAACCATCAGTTTATCAACACTAGGAGATGACTTCATTGGTGTTGTTGGTCACCCAAACTACAACATGTTACTGAAAATTAGCCTTTGGACTGTAATAAGGTATCTATGTGTAGTCTTTGGTAATCCGACGTCTTCAACACTTATCTCCCATGTCGACGGTCATTTTGAGCAAAGTCTATAAAGCTTTCACATACAAATCTATCATATCTAGTTGTGTAAAATAACATGGTTGGATGCCAAACCAATATCCAGCTTTGAGGAGATTTCACGAATGATGATCCGCGGTCTTCTTCCACTACTGAACTTGACTTACAGCGTCATCAGTGCATGTAGAAATTGCTCTTCCAAGCTTTGAGTTATTAATGAAAAAGCTGTGCCCTCTATCCCAAGGCTGGAAGCGAGGTTAAGCTGGCCCCATGTGGGCGGTGGGCTGGGCTGTCCCGAAAAAAATATTGATGCGGGTTGAAATGCGGGTACAATTGTGTAATTAATGTTACAAAACAGCATAGTTGGCAGTTGCGCCATGTCCTAGCAATCCTGCTTCTATCTTATTAATTGCAAATTTTTATAATGCACTTGGTTCGCTTGCTCCTAAATCAGTTACAGTTGTGACACCGACAATTGAAAAAGAACTCTCCAGATATCTTAAGCTCGTTGTTGAGAACATATATACGATAATCCTCTCGTTTTCTTGAAAAACAAAAAACATGTCTTCCCACTACTAAATGTCGTTGCTTGAAAAACCTTGGTTATGCCGACTTCCTCTGCTGAAAGCGAATGGCACTTTTTTTGTTGGAGATATTATTTCTGATAAACGTGACATCCTACTCCAAAACTTGCTGAAATGTTAATCGTCCTTAAGGGACTTTCGATTTGATATTTTTGTATAGCAATTTTATATTAGTAGATTTTAATACTTTCTTCTACACTTTAGTAATATGGTGATCATTTGATTAAAAGTATGCGGGCTGAATGCGAGCCAAAGGTGAAAAAATGTGGGTTGTGGGCTGTCTCAATTTTTGGGAATCTACATGGGTTGCGGGTTGGCTGAGCTAAATTTTGAGAAAATGCGTGGGCTGCGGGCCGGGCTGTGCCAAAAAATAGCGGCCCGCTTCCCTTTTTGCTCTTTCCAATCACAAAATCTTGTTGTAATTGTGCATCGTTGCTCTGGAGTGTGGAGCCTTTCCAAAAACACTGACAATTCGTCTGTGAACATCGCCGACAGGAGATTCTTTCTTTTGCCGGATCATGGAATATTTCATAATATAACAACTTCTCAAATAAAACCTGAGTATTTCAGATTCCACAGTGGTTCATAAATATACAACTACTTATCAAGTATTCTGCATAGAATGAAGATATTATTAATGATTAATGTGTAATATAAATTCTATGCAGCTTTGTGTTTGGTTAGTAATTATAAATTTTTGGAACAAAGAGGTCATAAAGAGATACCGGGGTACAAAGGGATTTACCGTTTTCTCGAAGATCGAGAATCGGATAATTTGGAATGCAGAATCTAGGCAAATTCACGTGAGTCAAACTTGCCGTTAGTGTCTACCATTTCGGTATTGTGGATGCTAAACATTTTTCTAACTCTTGCGGTCTTATTGTTGCATATCGTAAATTATATCTGCATTCTTTAATATCAACGAAACATTTTTTTGTTTCAACAATGCATTCAATGATTAATGAATCAAAACGCATTTTACTCCATAATTCATTTTGAAAAATTTGTCAAATTCAAGATTATCAACTTTGGGACACAATAGTATTTTGCTATGTTGTCAGTAATAAAACCATGGACCCCTACACAACTTAAATTTGTTTTTTATATGGAAAATTTAAAATTTCACTAGAATATATAAGCATATGATAACGTTTGAGTCAACTTTGCATGTCATATACACGCGTTCCTATACTCTCATAGGAATACTTTGATAACAGCGGTAAATTCAAATACTATGTCCATCATTGTAACTGGAAATATAATTACGAAGTAATTTTTTTCATATATCGCACATAAATTTGTAAATTAAATGAGCTCAGATACAATAAACTATTCAGAAACAGAATTGGAAAAGGAAATTTTGACCCGCAACAACATTAATAAGGTTAGATCAACTTAGGCAAATTTAAGATCACTTCAAAGGGGTAGAGGGTGCATGCACTCTCCCTACAAAACATTGAGGCGCCTAGCTCTAATGCTAAACACGTGCCTATAATTGTAAGCTTTTACAAATGAGGAGATCCACAATTAAACTTGAATAGCCCAGGCATTTTTTACAATTTGTGCATAACCGAAGGCACGCTTACCAATACACATGTCAGAATTCGCAAATTTTATGACAGGATTGACGGAAATTGTAGGGGAATGTAAAAAAAACGTGTTCCTTGATCTAGCTAGGCCATGCACTTGATTTAATACTTTTTTGAAAGTTCTTAGGAAGTTTTCAAGAAAAAATTGTTTACTTCAATCATTCTGATATTTATCTTGAATTTCGAAATTATATACCAATGATGATCCTAATGCAGAAACGTTTCCCATTATTTCATAATAGTTTTTTAAATGAAAATATTTAAGTGTTGTAAACATTATTATTCTCTATTAAACATTTGAAAAAAAATAGTTCAATTTCAAACATAATCATGTGGGCTACGGCTTTAAATTAAACTTACCTTGGCCTTAAGACTACATCTATATTTATGAACTAGTGTTGGAAAGAGCTTGATTTAGCTTAAGTCAGACGTGCATTTCACCGATTTGAGAAATTTTTGTCTCTTATCTTTATTTATTGGAGAATTTTAAAGCATTTTTGTTTATAGCTTAAAATCTGATTTATTATTTTAAAGTTATATTTGCATTGGGGTTACTTTTAGAAACAAATAAAATAATTTATTAAAACTTAGTAAGAACATTGGGTGAACTTTTAAAGTTTGCACTGAAAACTCAACTTTTTCAAAGTTATAAAATGGCATTCCTTCCAACTTTAAGTATTCAATTTATAAGCAAAAAATCAGATGCAAATTTAAGAATTCAATTTATATACAAGAAAACAGATACACGGTTAACTACATACAGTGGTTAATGGACACTGTTCCCAGAACAATATAAAGATGTTATCTCATAGATGGAAAGAGCTCTGTAAACTATAACTTAATTTAAATCTGATAGACTGAAAATTAATGCCATTATTAACATCTTTTCCATGGAAACTCAATTAGGCTGATGCCATACCACAGGTAAGAATACCTGGCACCATCTATTGTAAAGAAAAGAGCAGTTGAGAAGACATGCGTAAAAACCAATTTTGACGGTCCCTAGAGGCACGCCAACGGTTAAGTTGATACAAGAGGCGATAGAATTGGACCTGAAGAACAATCGCAGCCACTTATCATCCCATCAGCGCTCTGATATGGCGGCAATGCAGGCGTCAACAACGGCTTGCATGTCATATACACGCGTTCCTATACTCTCATAGGAATACTTTGATAACAGCGGTAAATTCAAATACTATGTCCATCATTGTAACTGGAAATATAATTACGAAGTAATTTTTTTCATATATCGCACATAAATTTGTAAATTAAATGAGCTCAGATACAATAAACTATTCAGAAACAGAATTGGAAAAGGAAATTTTGACCCGCAACAACATTAATAAGGTTAGATCAACTTAGGCAAATTTAAGATCACTTCAAAGGGGTAGAGGGTGCATGCACTCTCCCTACAAAACATTGAGGCGCCTAGCTCTAATGCTAAACACGTGCCTATAATTGTAAGCTTTTACAAATGAGGAGATCCACAATTAAACTTGAATAGCCCAGGCATTTTTTACAATTTGTGCATAACCGAAGGCACGCTTACCAATACACATGTCAGAATTCGCAAATTTTATGACAGGATTGACGGAAATTGTAGGGGAATGTAAACAAAATAGTTTGTTTGGGCTAATGAAAAGTTTTTAAACTTTGATACACATCGAAAATTTTAACGAACACCTAGAAACTTATTTCAAAATATGTATAGAATCCTCTGCTTAAATGATAATAAAAATTATATTAATTTTCACTGGCATATGTCTTTATTCGATTGGCATCATCCGAAAAACAAATAACAATAGTAGGTCGTCAACAGAATAGATTTAATGCAATAGATCACCATTTAAATAGTCTTGAATATCTTAGGACTTTGTCCTACAGATATGAAAAGTTATGGAAACTCAGTGAATTTCTTTCCCAACCACTCAAAATGAACCGTGATCAGTGGCAACTTTTGATTACCCAGAAACACTAATTGAATTTGCTAATGGTTAAATTTGTCCAAATATAAAGGTTCTTGAGATAGTTGGAGCTACCTTTACCAGTCGCGTATGTTGAAGTAGAGAGTAAGTTTTCTGTGTTGAGAAGGGTAAAGTAGAAAATTCAGAAGAAAAACTTCCCGGGCTATGCTTCTTGAAATCACATCAAAGCAAAGAGATGTCGTTATTGAGCAATTTTAAAGATCTTCGATAATTTGATTTTGCTTTTATTTTTGTACAATAATTTTCAAAATTCCATTTATTTACATTCTCTACCCCATCCCCCTCCTATTTAGAAAACCATGTACGCTTTTGTTTAACATATGAAAGGTACTTAATAATACAAATATTGCCCAAGTAAAGCCAACCTGATGCATCTACTAATTTTTAAAAAATTTTTGCAAAGCAAGTCAAAATGAAATTAAGGATATGAAATGTCAACCAATATAGTTTCCAGAACATTATTAACATATTATCATTTTGTAATTATAATTATAATTTATCAACATTTTACTGATCGTTCTTTAAAATATTAGCAGCAACAAACAAATATATAATATAAATAAATATTTATTTGACATTTGAAATGGAATAAAATATAACAATATTACTTGAATTTAATACTATATCTTTAACAAAACAAATAATTTTTTAGAATTTTGTAAATTTGCAACAAAATTCATAATCATAAACAAAGTGTCAAATTATAACGGTTTCCGTTTTTTAATGACATTGGACATAATTTAAAAACACATTTTATTAATTTTTGAGAGGAATACTTTATTCTCAACTGAGATACATATACAATTTATCTTTCTGTATGTGTACTTTTATATCTATAATAATCCATATTAATTTCGGGATAATACTAAAATATATCAAAATCTGATTTCTTGAAGTATTTTTAGGAAGATCTGAAGAGAAAGGAATATTTTTACTGTTTGCTTTAATGGATAAATTCATAGATTGCCGATGGGTAGTTACCATTTATGGAGGATCAGGGAGGATTACATCTACGTTATTTTACACCTTGTTAATCAATCTTTGGCTAAGACGCCCAACAAAAGAATGGGAGAGAAAATCAATGTCGACTTTTAAGAATTGCGGATGTAAATGACGCGGAGTGTTAACAAAGCCATAAAATAAAGGCGAACTGTCAGCAACCAAGTGCAAAATTTATAACCAATTTTCAATCAGTTGCTAAAACAAGGAAGGAGAGTACCAGCTGCAAAATTAAATTTTAAGGCGAGTTTTAGGTGGATAAAATTAAATTAATATACTGGAAAATGATATTTTGCGCATTTTATTAAATAAATATACCGTCTATTCATTAATTCACTTCTGAAAGTTCAAAAACAATTTAATAAATAGAATACCATAACTTTTATTCTTTCTTCAAACTTGCAATCAAATCGATTATATCCATTAGAAAATATATTGTTGTTTTAATAACTTAATTCAACTAAAAAACTAAGTGTTTCATAATTTTTTTGCAAATAACATATTTTGACAATAAACTCATACTTAGGATTAGGATGATTTCCTATAATTTGTCATCATCCGGTCTTTGAGCTAAAGTTTACTCTGGAAGCTTGACTCAGTCACTGTAGCAAGAAGACCCAATAGGTCTAGATCAAGATCCACATAAGTCCAAATTAGCGGAAATAAAAATTGACGGTTTTTTGAACTGTTAAAGTCTAAGAATGACCAAACCAGGAACGTACGCAGGATTTTCTTATGAGGGCATCTCAGTCATGACCATTTTTAAAAATATTGAGAAAATTGACCATAAAATGCATTTCACGATCTTAGATTTTAAATATTTCAATTTTTTACAGAAATTTTTTTATTTAACCAGTTAAAGTCAATTTTGAAAACCTGATGGAGGCACTCCACCAGCGCCGCCGTCTCGACGGGGCTAAAAGGGGCTAAGCCCCGTCTGCTAAATTCAAAGCCCCCTCTAAACTTTCATAAGTTTATAAGTGAAATAGAGATTTTGTGATAATTAGAAATAATTTTTTTCTCATATAGCTTTTGTTCTAATCCTATTTTTCATTACAAGATATACAGTATACACAACAATATTAGAAATAATAATTAACTTTATAAAAACACGTACTTAATTTAGCATCTATGATAAAATAAGAAAGGCAGAATGTTATAAAGTAAATTCTTATTGGCTAATAATTTAGTAGGTAAAATTATATATACTATAAATGAATTACAAATAGAGAAGTGATTCACTTAATCAAATTTTTATTCGAGGTACGTATGTACTTATTACAATTTTGTTTTTGAATTAATATCTAGGATTAGTAATATTCTTCAATAATTTTTGATAACTTGATTAATACTTTTTACATATTTTAAAACTTTATTAATTTATAGATTAACAATGTCNAAGGGGCTAAGCCCCGTCTGCTAAATTCAAAGCCCCCTCTAAACTTTCATAAGTTTATAAGTGAAATAGAGATTTTGTGATAATTAGAAATAATTTTTTTCTCATATAGCTTTTGTTCTAATCCTATTTTTCATTACAAGATATACAGTATACACAACAATATTAGACATAATAATTAACTATATAAAAACACGTACTTAATTTAGCATCTATGATAAAATAAGAAAGGCAGAATGTTATAAAGTAAATTCTTATTGGCTAATAATTTAGTAGGTAAAATTATATATACTATAAATGAATTACAAATAGAGAAGTGATTCACTTAAATAAAATTTTGTTCAAGCTCTTTCTTATCTTATTTTATAATACTGATAAAATTTTTTAAATTAAATAAAATATTTATTAGCCCCTTCAAAAATTGAGCAAGCCCCTTTGCTAACTTTATTTACACGGCGGGCCCGCACTCCACCATGTATCTCTTTGCAAACGCGAGTGCGTTTTCTTAGAAGGATTGACTTCTTAGATACTTCCATGCTTAAGGGTTGTTGATTTTATACTTTGGCTTATTAATTTATTAATTTAGTTCACTTTTTACCATATCCAAGCCCTGACCCATTTCCATATAAAACAATATAATTGTCTGTTAATAGAGGAGTGACAATGCAAATTTTGTTTACGTATAAATTTTAATTGTTAAGAAATAAATACAATATAGTAATGTTGAACAGAATATTCAAATAAATGTGAATGAATTCATAATAATTTCAATTTTGACAAATTCACAATGCAACGAAGTATTTATTAGTTTTACTAGTAAAGAATTTAAATTCTCTGAAACTTCAGTTTTTCATTTTAATCTCACATTGCTCACATGTTTTTATTTAATCTATATCTACTTTTGATTAGGTTCGGGTTAAAATTTTTTTCTTAGAAATTATTATTTTATCGTTCAAATTAGCTTGCCGGGGTAAAGAATTAGACGTGTCTATAAAACTATGAAGAATGCACTGGAAAATGAGTAATTCATTCTAATTGACATTGAAGCTTTGGTATTTGACTCTCCTATATCACTTAGGTAGGGTATTTGTGGAAATATAAATTTTATGTCTGAAAATATTCTTATGTTAACGTCAACTATTGTTAAGAAATGAAAGAATTACATAATAACAACAATGAAACAATAATTTCGAATATTTCTGATGAAAGTGTCAAAATGAAAAGAAGATTGTTCTGACAGTTTGCCACAAAAGAAGCTTGACGTTAATTAGATGCATGCTGTAAAAATCAAACTTAGAGATAAATATTGCAAATCCTTTAAGTGAAGGAAATACAAACCTTAGATGACAAAATTGATTGATTTTATATACAAACGATACTTTTCTATAAATTCTTGTAAGTTTGAAAATGGTCTTACAATATTTTACTGCAAACATCCAGGGGGTCAAAAGTCTAGACCCATAAACAACTTGTTATAGGTGGAACAATATTTTGTTCTTACGAAAATTTCAATAATTGAATTATTATTAAATTTTTTTCATTAGATATAGTCTTTGGAATTTTCTTATGATTATACTGGCAAACATGGCTATAAAACATACAATAATAATATTAGTACTTATTTCTACTCTGCACAAGTTTACATTAGTATAAAAAAGCGCAATATTATAAGTGGAATAAGAAACAATCGAGGGAATAAATCTATTAAGATACAATAGTTCATGAAATTTAAAATTATTGAAAAGAATTGAAAAATTCTTGTTTTCGGATCGAATCGGATTCAGATAGCATAATTTTTATGTACATCTTGCCTTATCTGCAACAGCGGTATTTTGTCAATCAATCAGGTCACTTGCACTTGTACAGGGTCATACAGTAAATTTGAATTTTTCTAGGAATTTATTCTTAGCTGATATTGTATATTTATCACATTCAAAGCAAAAACGTTCATTTTTCCATTGCCAACATGTTAAAATTTTACGAAATACATGCAAATTTACACCAATCAGGCATGGAAATACTGAGACCTTCTGTGGAGCTTCCAAATTCCAAAGTTACACTTATTACTGTTATATGTAATAGTTCAAATTTACAGAGATGTATGAACCTATATTCATAAGTAGGCAGCACATTGATTTATTTAACGTACTGGATGTTGGAAAAAATTGAAAAATGCCATTAATTGACATACTTTGAAATTTCTGAAAATAGTTGTAATAATTCATTATTCTCCGGAATGAAGCTTATTATTAAGGCTTTTATGAGAATGAGTGTGTTCTTTCCTGGATTTAGACACACTTGCAAATTTCACGTTTTTTATGTCCTTAAATTTTTTCGTGCTGACAGATTTAAACAGAAACAAGCGGAACAACCTTAGCAAAATAATATAATTAAGGCGAGTTCTTATTTCGAATTATTAGAAAAATGAGATAACTATTCTTTCATTAACCACTTCCATTGTCAAGTTTCCGAAAAGTGAATCCGCAACAGAAAGTGCACACTGATTTCTAGAAAGAATTTCTTAGATTTCATTAATATCAAAAGCAACCTATTGGCCTCAGGGGTGTATCCAGGATTTTGAAATTAGTTTTCTGTAAAGTTATTTTAAACAATTCTAGATTCAACCAAGCAGAGAATTTCAGCATATCCATGTTCGAAATTTTCGATATTTTCTAGTTTCTATTCACTTTTTTAATAAAAGTTCTAACTTAGTCCAAATTAACATTTGCAAAGCTTGAAGTGGTGAAATTTTTCTAGCTCCAACTCTCATTACTTTTGTACAAAGGAACTTCCTAGGCCGCATACCAACTGCAAATAGGACCACATTTTAAATAGCTATTACCGATCATGGTCAATTAAAATATTTTTGCTATGCAACCAGGGCCGTACGCAGGATTTTCTGACGGGAGCATCATTGTCATTACCCAATGCGGGGCAAAGCCCCGTGAAAATTTTTGAAAATATTGAGAAAATAGACCCTAAAAAATGCATTTCATTATCCTAGATTTTAAATTTTTCAATTTTTTACGAAATTTTTTTTGATTTATCCAGTCAAAATTAAATTTGGAAACCTGAAGGGGGGACATTTCACCATGTCCCCCCCCTGGGTACGCCACTGATTGACCTCAGTCCTATGATGATCCAAATACAATCTCATGTTTACCTCTAATCTGTGTGGAATAACCTTAATGTTGCAAACGGTTTGGTTCATATTTCAAACAATTTGGAAATCTCGCCGTATTGATACATCTATTGATGAATGGACTCCCAAAGAAGGATAAATGATTTTGCTAAAAAGGTTTCTGCACTAGCAGTCTTTGAAAACGTTAACTAATTTCCATAAAAACTAGCATTTTGATATAATTTATTCAAATTAACGGTTTAGATGATCATTTATCAAAAATCCTACAGGAGCAGTAGTTTAAACCAGGTACTTTTTTGTAGAGCCTCATTAAAGCCTCTCGTACATAAATTCTTAAACCTGTAAAATACTTCGAATAGTCAAATTTACAAATATGCAAAGTTTTGTTGATGTTAGCCACAAGTTTTCTGCTACACTCACCATAATATAAGCACATTGTTTCAGTCATTGCCCTTATAAATCACGGTCTGATATTTCTGTTTAACACTAAAGATGGTTGAAGAGAAAAGAAAAGGTTGTAAAAAATTGTAAAATGCAGATGAACTGAACAAAATGGAAGAAAAAATAAAAGAAGTTGCCTTAGTACATATATGATTCAGAAAGTTAAAATTGGCTTTATAGAAAATTAGAAATTCTGTATTAAGAAAATTCAAGGCTCATAGAGTGGCTTAGCTGAGTAATCTTGATAAACAGCTACAATCGCTAAGTAAATCGCTCACAAATGGATGAAATTTTATCAACAGTTTTTTCTTAACATTGTGTATAATCTGATTTTAATCTATAATGCCATCTATCGATAACAAATAATATCATTTGATATTTAAACTATTGTAGTCAGACATGCACTATTTAATACACTTGTTAAAAATTAATTAACAGAACCTATTTGTCCAAAAAACAGTTTTTTCATGTTTAGCTAAGCAGTGCTAAAAGAGGGTTCAATGAGATTGTTCTACATTTATCGAACTTTTGTTTTTTTGTTGCATTTATCAGTAAATAATATAAGTTAAATTAATTAAGCTGTATATGTTTTATAGGCTTGGCTACTTTCTCTAGCATGACGCTTTCGTCTGCTCGACATATTGAATTTGATTCTGATAAAATTTATAACATCTGATGCAGCATTTTGGGATTTATTTTGCGCTGCAAGAGGCAATAAATGTGTTCGAGTAATTGAATGACGTTGTCGGAAATATATATTTCTATATGTGTTCTTGATAATAAATTTTGAAAGCGAATAATCATCCAGAAATTTCACTTATATTTAACGTTAAAGAATCAATTTCATGCTCCATGATACAAAGTTCATTCACAAATAAATCCTAATGTTATTATTGTTATTCCATTCCAAATAGCTGTTAAAGCGGTGGAAATTTATGTCTAAATTTTCTTATTTACTTAGCGTTGCTCTGCTACAAGGTATCACTAGAGATACATACGGACTTAATCAATCAACCGTTTGAAAATACTACAGGCTAAACATTGAGTGAATTTAAGAAACAGAAAGCTTTAGAATATAATTGTCGATAAGAACTTATGTTAGAATAAAGCCATTTCTAATGGTGCAAGTGAATATTGATTAAGATATCAAGTCGAACCACTTTAGAACTGTCTAAATTTTCAAGTCAGTGACTAATGCAGACTTAGGAAAGCAGGGTATGCCCTGAATAAACACAAAATATCTAACTGAGAAGAAAGTTTATAAATAAATCTTGTACATTTTAAATTTCTTATGAAACTTACAACATTGTAATATAATTTGTAAAGATTAGAAATGTCTTCAGCTAAAAGCTACACTTTCTGAAAACAGTTCTTAATAAATATACGAATGCAATACTACTAACGAAGCATATACATATAAAATCTAGCATTATTACGCGATAGAATGGCATATCCATTGCCATTGGGCGTAAATGGTCCCCGCCAAACTCCAAAACATGGTTTGTCCAGAACAAAACTGCATCGCCAGCGTTGGGTAGATCCTTTGAAATAGCACTTGCTTTTTTGATGTTTGTTTTAATCGGATGACGCATTACATCATCAATTGCCGCAATAAGATCGTCTTCTGTAAATGTATACCTATCCAACATTCTTCCGATTTTTCTTCTCTGTGCTCTGCGACCATTGTACAACTGATCGCCAAAGAAATGTATGATTATTTGCGGCACACCATGGTAAATTGATTCCATTTGTCCATTAGCACCCCCATGTGCGATGAATGCCTTACATTTAGGATGAGCTAAATACAATTTGATGATTTTCTTGCAAATATACGTAATAATGCTTAAGTTTTGAATTGTGTTTAAAAATTTAAATCCAATACTTTCATCCCCTAGTTGCTCTTTGCAGCAATTTCCAGAGTCTGGTTCTATCAGGGCTAGAAACACAACATGTTGCCATGTCTGCCCCAGAAGTGAGGATTAGAAAACCCAATGAGTTATCGAAAAATTCAGTAAAAGTGTTTGCAAATATCATTCAAAAATTGTTTTTAATAATTTTAGTCTTTCTAACAAAGCTATAAAGTTCTAAATTGAATGGATATAAATATCTATGTACTTACTTAAATTGTACTCTTCTATATGCTTTTAGTTGCTATGTAGGAAATATATTTAATGTTTTTCCATTTAAATTAACAAAATTACTATTTAGCAATGCTGGGGTAAAAAATTACCCCAGTGGTAATAAATGTACCTTTTCCTCCTGGTCGTTAGAGGATTAATGTTGTTGACATGCTGTAATGCAATAAAAATAAGAAATATCTTCATTTCTGTAGCTAGATGGTGATCTAGGTGATTCAGAGGTATCATTGAGGCCTTAATAAGAGTAGATTTAGCATGACATTTTTTAAACGATGACCCCTCCACTACCCATTGAAAAATCCTGCTTACTGAAAAACAAACAAAAGGATATAAACAATTTTTCGTTGGGAGGAAATACAAAATCTGAGAGCACCACAGGATAGACATGTGCTTCTATCATTTTCATTTTTAAGTCGTGTTTGGTCTCCGCCACATCGAGAAACCACCGGTCGCAGTCGACTCAATGGGTGTGGAAGGTCTATCTACATAAAACCAAATAGTTAAGGTTAGTTATTGATTTAACCCTTGAGCATACCTACATAAGGTTTGTTGAATTACAAATATTTGTTTTAATATTGATTATTGGAATTTAGCCCATGCAGAAAAATATCATAGTCGAAAAAACTCAAAAAATGATTCTTTGCCACATTATGTGCAGTGACTCAAAGTTCGTTAAGAGGAAAATTTTCTGTTAAAAAGTAATTGCTAATTAATTAAGTAAATAACATTATGATCCAAAAACCATTGGTTTTGTCCAAAGAATTACATAAAAATATTGTTTGTGAATTGAGTTAATGACATGGTAATCCAAAAAATAGCTGTATTTACAGGAATTAAGCAATTATATTTGAGAGTTAGAACATTTCCAGTTAACTTTTTGATGCTTCTTTTGTGTACAGTAACACATCTATTTCACTGCTGTGAACCACATTGGGTAAATGCGAGAGATTTTGTGGTAAAAGAGAAGATCCTCTGGATGTAACAACAGGATTACAACCGTTTGGGTAATACCCTTGTGGAAAAAACTCATTTAAATTTACAACAAATTTAGTTTTTCAGTAGTATTCTCCAAATTGTAAGCAACCATTTCAACAACTAATACACCATCCAAAAAATCAAAACCATATCTAATATAACTTTTGCTCAAGCATTTCCTGTAAGGCTCATTATACGATTTTAATTGATTCTAAAGATCTACATCTCCCATGTTCATGCTGTACTCTGAGGAGATAATTTGTGGACATGTACCTATCAATTTCTTGAAACTTCCTCGTTACTTGCTGGCAACATTCTTTAGAGTTTTGACAACAGGCCTGTTTGTGAACGTAGCTACTGATCTGTTATCAATCCACTTAAACCATGCAATATATTTATTTGAAAAACAATAGTCCACATCTCATTTTATTTGTTTATCAATCAAAATGCATTTCAGCACATGCTTTCTTTCAATTCTGAATGTTCCTGTTGACCATTCCGAAATAAAGTATGCAATTGCAAATTTGTGAAGAATGATCAAAAGAAGAATGACATCAATTGCTACACAATGACTTGAAAAATCGAGTACGAAATGATTCGCCAAAATCCAAAGGTTTTTTTGTTTCGATATTCGAGGTTATGATAGATTCATGACCATTTGTGTCTGATGAAATAGTAATTTGCCTTCGCCCAAAAAAATTGTCCGTAAAAAGTTTCTCAACTGGAATAATATTTCCTTCTTCATAAATTGCAGCCTCAATTGCTGTTTCAAACTCTGGGTTGTTTTTGGTGTATATCTGAAGAATTGGATTCTATAATCGTAAATTCAATGTCAGAATCATTTAGAAAGTCATCAATATCGTTCTCTGTTTCAGTACCAAGCAAAAAATAATGATATTAAGTGTATTCCCTTCATAACATAATGGGAAATTATTTTTTAGATGAAAGTTTTAGAAAATTTGGTCCCACAAAGTATATCTTCCATTTGCAAAGAGAAATTCATGAAGCTTCAGAAACAAAGATTTATATTTGCCTAGTTCATTATTTTCAAAATTTACAAGTTGAAATTAACTAAACAGGATTGTTTCTATAGTTATAATTAGTGGAAATTGAACTTGTCATAGTAGTCTAAAAATAGAAACAAGCTATTCATCAATTCACTTCAACTAAATAACTTGAATTGTCGATTTTACCCTGCAAGCATTCTAAGTATCATAAAATTTAATCCTAACTTAAAATCTTTATAAATTACGCTACAAATGTTTTATAAATTCATAGTACTCTCAAGACCCATTGTACGTTAAAAGCTTAAGCCAACTTACTACCTGAAATTTTGGAGATTATTTCAATAATGTTATATAAATAGGAATTTTCATTAAAACAGTCAACCTTCATGCACAAAAATGAGTCTTAGTGCAAATACTTAGCTTTAAGGTTTGAACACGTTTACCAATAGATGGCAGGTAGAAAATTGTCTAAAGTCTAGAAAAAACAGTTTGTTGTTTTAGGAAGAAGGTAGGCCCATTGTATGTAAGGTTAATAAATTGCAAGGATTGGCATTCAAATTTAATTCTTAGCTTTAAATTTTGATAAAAGATGCAAATGAATGTCGAACATTAAGTTGATGTTTGAACACTAAAGCACATTTTTTCATAGAAATAAACAGAGTTTGAAATTCTATCAGGAATAGGTAGATTTTTTTTCGAAATGTAAGCCAATATTGCTTGATCCCATTGCACAATTTGTATTACTCTGGAAGTAAAACCATCAATTCTTACTATTATTTACATTATTTACCAATTTGAACTAGCAAACCCGTCCCCCTGAATCCCGAAGACGGACTATCATTTAAATCTTACGGTCCTAGCGCCCGGACTTGATATTGCTACAATTAAGTAGAATGTTAAGATTTCAGAGTATAACTGCATTATGCATGTCTTTTAACCAGGGCTGTACTCCTAAATAATTAACATTTGGGAGGGGTTCTATATTTGAGAAGTGATATTTTCATGTTTTGACCAAATTTTGTTATTTAACAATTAAAATACACCACCAAAACCATAATATAACTTTAACAGGGGTGCAAGTGTTTATAATCTCATTGTACCGCACCCGCAGTGACCGTGCCTGCAACCGCACCGCACCGCACCGCATCGCATCGCACCCGCCATTTTCCAAAGGTCACCGCGTGATTGGGGCAAAGAGGCGGCGTCATTTCGAGTAATCAAGCCAAAATTGTCAATCACCGAATTGACTTTCTCTTAATTTTGTTTAATTGAGTGAAATATATTACATTAGATTTGTATTATTTCTTATATTGTATTAATTTATTATTTCACATGTAACAAAATAAAAACCCTCACTCGCGGCCATCTTAGCTAATAATTCAATGCATAGTGAAAAATGAAAGATACATGATGTTGCGCTTTTCAATAGAATAATTTTTAGACCAACATATCTATGTATGTTATGCTGAAAATATTTCATTATCAATATTCTGTCTCATATTTGTAGCTGTTGGTCGACCATTTAAATTTTGCATTGCTACAGATAAAAGCATTGTTTTCCAATTCTTATATATATATAAATATTTAGAAAATGCGTATGTAGGACTACGTACAATAAAATTCACTTGCAGTGTATCTAGTCAGCTCAATTTCTAGGGCATATCACCATAGGTTCTAGTTGTATTAAATTCCCATAATACGTAATACGATACATAAGTTTACCTAAGAGATCATTTTGAGGCAGCCATTCACGTACAAGAACATTTTCTGGATAGGTTCTGTTTGAATGTTGACCTTTATGCCGTATTAGCATTCGCTGAGGAATTCTTTCTCCAACATTTAGAATTTTTTCCAATAAATATTCAGGAATAGTACCGATTCCAGAACCAAACGTGACAAGAATAAAGCCTGATTCGGCTTCCGAAACAAACTCAAGAAATAAGGCTTATTCGGCTTCCGAAACAAACTCAAGAAATGGGGCTTTTAATGCTTTGCCCTCTTGAACTCCAAACGATCCAACATGCTTGTAATTTGTGGTCTCCATACGATGAAAATCAGCGACAATGGGATCCATATTGACTAAGACAATTTTGGAATTTTCGAGAATGTTATTAATGCTATTTTTATCATTTGGTAGAATTCGATTCACCGAGTTGTGGTCAATAATGACCGGGTTAGCTACGTAATTGAATGCGATATAAGCAAATGTTGAAATCATCCTGTCAAGAATGGTGGAGTCTTTATCGAGAATGGCGCCTAACATTGCTCCTTCATGTGTGGGAATTGCTGGAACTCTAGGAATATTACTTAACTAGCTATGTATAGAAAATATTACATCAACGATTCGTGCTGTCTGGATTTCAACATTCCTTAGGGATTATTACAATTTTGACACTGAATAGATAAAAACATGTATTACAGAAATAAATTGCGAATTATTCATTCTTAGAGCATGAACAATGAAATGAGTTTCTTGCAATCATTGATCTAATATACTCTTAATGAAAAAATCGAGAATAGGTGTATTATATATATTAAAAACGGTTTCTATCAATAAATAATATATTTAATACTTACACTTTAAATATTTTTTATATCTAATTAAGCAATTTTTGAATACATAATTATAATAATGATTCCCTTTCCTTCAATTGCACATTATAATAATTTTTAACTAGTGCAAATAGATATATAATCATAAAGAGGGAAGAACTACATTAGTAAAGGACCATTTTTTTCAAACTAAAATTTGTTCAAAGCGGCTAACTAGAATGATTCACATTTCATAAAAAATTCTAGATATTGTTGTCACAAAAATTATGCACGATATATTGGTTAGGAAGGCTTTCAGCTATTTATTTTAGTCATTAGATAAAATGTAATATTGGATTTTGGAAGGATTCATTTATGAGTTATATCTAGAACTGATTACGAAGAATAAATTATATTTGCATATTTCATCTATTCAACGATAGGATATTTTCTCACAGATATTTCCAGGCACAGTAAAATGTTCGTACGTTAAAATTTTATAAAAACATATTGATTTACCCTGGCCAGGTAGTATATAGCTATTGTGACAATAGAATTTTGTGTAACATGAGAAAAAAGTGTACATGGCTTCCATTCTCTAATGGCAACAAAAGTATGTTATCTGAAAAGAAAACGTTGGGAAGCAAATTTTTACAAACAGGCGCGTACGCAGGATTTTCTGACGGGAGCATCATTGTTATTTCCCAATGCGGGGTGAAGGCCCGAGAAAATTTTTGAAAATATTGAGAAAATAGACCCTAAAAAATGAATTTCACAATCCTAGATTTTAAATTTTTCAATTTTTTACGAAATATTTTTTGATTTATCAAGTCAAAATTAAATTTTAAAACTGGTTACAAATAGTAATGTGAGCGCATCACAATAATAAACTTTGCTAAATTTTGTTTACTCAGCAAATCTTGATATCTTGAATTTATGCAATTACATATAATGTCAATGAAAAATGATACAGAATCACTGAAATTCAAATCATTCATAATTTGCATAATTCCAAGCTTCGTTATGGAAAACGTTTAAGATGGTTGGTTGGGAAACCTTCCAAGTATTTGATCACAAACATTTGAGCAGTCATGTTTAAATTTCACGCACAATGACAAAAGTCTCCCACCTCCAAGTTTGTAAGGAACATTTTGTTTTAATAATTGATAAATCTAGTTGAAGGATCACTATATATATATATATATACATAATGATGTAAAGCATCCATCATACCAGTTAGCATCTTTCCTCTTCGTCTATTTTCAAAATAAATTTTACTGTTATTAATTTTCCGCTTAATTTTTTGTATATTTTGAAGCAATTTGAAAGATTTTCAAAACCACGTTTCCTCAACCACTATATTTTCTCACAAAATTAGTTTTCACTATAATATATTGATATTATCATTTTTTCACAAAGTTGCTTAAAAGAAATGCTCAGCTATGATTTGAAAATTTATTACAGACAATATGAAATTTTGCATAAATGTATGAAACTGTACACCTTAGTACAATCATTGTGAAAATAAATTAATACCGCTTTAAACTAAATGTGTATATCATACAGTAATAATACGATTTTCACGTATAATATCTCCTCAGTATATTTTCTACTAAGCAAATTATCATAGAATGGTTTTTCTTAAATGTTAAGCCTATCTAGATTGTACCCTCTGTCCTAAAAGTCTGGTCACATCAATGTAAAAAGGTTTAAGTGGATGAATTTTTTTATTGTTATCAACAAAACAGGAATAAAAATGACAATGATATATATATAAATTAGCTCCTCAGTCCGATTTTGGAATACTGGGTCTTTCACTTTACTGGGTCGGCCAATTCATTGTTGTGATTTTAACAGATCTCGTTCTTGATATCTCCGTTTTAATCGCGATGGATATTCTCGAGCAATGTGATATTCCTGGCACAGATCTTGTAGTGATTCATCTCCAACATTGTCCTTTATTCTCTGATAGCGTAATAAAATGTCCAACCTGTCTCTTTCGGAAAGTTCACTATTTCTGTTTTCTCTATTCATTTTTCGTGCAAATGATTTTTATCAACTACACACAGTTAATTTATATGCGTAATCCAATACAACGATAATTTCGACCAATCACAAAACTATGTTGATAATCGATTTATAGTAACTACGTGAATGGAATTTCCAAGAATGGAATGGAATTCCCACTGCACAGTAATTGATTAAAATTGATGTGAGCAGACTTTTAGGACAGAGGGTAGATAGTATCCAAACCATTATCAATAAATCAAAAATGTAATATTTACACTTCAGGCAAGCTACATGAACTTGCCATGAACGCAAAGCTGTGATCTATAAACGATTTAAGGATAGCATGAAAACATAAAACATGTAATTTCGTAGAATCAATATTTTCTAGGATATAATTTGTTCAAAATCAAAGTTCAGCAAAAATAAAAAAATCAATAAAATCTAATAGCAATAATTGTTATTGATTTACAGACATTTGTCTGAGTTCCTGTAATCAAGATCTCTAATAATAATAATATTCCCAAATCTTTGTCATACTATAAATAGGTTCGACCAATTATACTCTATTAAAATACCTTTTTTATGCCATAAATATGCTGCATAAACCACTAAATTATGCTATATCATCATCAACGTATGCTCACTAATAATGATTTTGAACAAAATTGTATTTATTCATGGAAATTATGCAATAAGGTATAAATTTTTCATCAGTCAGTTACAACACAAAGACTTATAAAACTTATAAAACGCAACTGCTCCTAATGAATATTATCAAAATATGAAGATGTATCTGCATATCATTCACTTTCTCCATATTTGTACAAGTATGAAGAATATGAAATAATATTTGATTTTAAAGTGCATGCACATATATATTAATGGCAGTCCGAATTGAATTAAAGAACTGAATTATTAACTGATTATAATGATGGAGTCCAAAAATTTGTTGTGGAATCGTTAATATGTACTGGAAGTAGGCTTAGTATGCACAGTTTTGACTGCTCTCTAGCACAGCAAATCTGTAAATCTAAGATGCTTTGATCCAAAATCATCTCATCTTCATATTAATCATTATGCGCTTTTGTTACTATTTTATGCTTCAATTAATACAGCATAGATTGTCATATTTTTCCCTGATTTATGTTTTTAGATGCTCGTTATGTTTAAAGCATAATTGGTCTACCCTAACTTTAAAGAATGTCTAGCAGTGAGATTCAATAACGCAGAGATGCATTTTTCAACATTATTTGATTTTTAAATCCTTCCTTCATAAAATCCAAAATAATATAGCATACATAAAATATGGTTTCAGCAGAACTCATGGTAGACGCAATAAAAGAAATTGACTTTCAATACACAAAAGATACATTTTCAATATCTCTAAAAAACTTTCTCTGTGAAACTTTACAATAATACTGAATGCATCAGTCATTGCAAGGTAATCTAAACAGATGCCAATTAACAAAAATCATTAAAATGGAAAAAGTTGCAATTTATAACCGAAGTTAAGACACCCTCTATGACGTAACTCGGTTTCATACACTGAGCATTGCAAAATTTTCCCACCAAATTCATATTATTTGGATAATTTTATTACTTAATCGAATTGAATCTGCAAGATTTATATGAATATACTGATGATACCATCTGTCAACTTTTAGTCACTCAACCATGAAGATCATTTTTGCGTACAGTAGAGTGTCTCTATTATTTACATACAAATTCCAATATGACAAATTTTATGCTAACTACTCTTATGAATGCGGTTTCTAGCTCAATGTAAACCGAAGTGGATTGATTGTAGACTGCTGCATTCGTTTGCACAGGACTTTTATATGATACAAAAATACGATTTAAATTACTCGTGTACACAAATATGGTGGTATTCAAGGTAGTGTGGGAAAGACCTGATCCATAAGATTTCAAATGCTTTTGAAAAGTGTGAAAATCTGGTCATGGTTTAGTCATTCGTATATGGAAAATATATGTGGTACATTTGCTGTTTTTTGCATTAAATATGAATGTCAAATCGGGGTAACTTGGGTTCTGGTTTACATCTTTGTTGTTTAACACTAAGTATTTACAAATGAAAGCTACAAGTAAATGTAATTCTAAGTATAAACTAATTATATAAAATTGACATTATTGTTGGAATTTTACTCAACTAACTACAAGGAAGACAAAAATTATTGATAACCTTTAATGGCATTCGTTATACATAATCTTTAACATTGTACTTTATGCGCATGCATCTGTTAAAGATATAATTATTGTAACAACTATTCATTATTTTACATGAAAATATAGCATACCTGCATGTCCAAGGATCCGGACGACCATGCAAAGTTATGAACGGTGTATTCAAATATATAGGAATGACATACGATGTTCTAACAAAGTCAATGCCATCAGCAATTATTAAATCAAATGTAATATTTGATTTTGGAAATATTTCTTTAAGGAAGTGTTCTGACATATCTCCAAGAAACGAAGCCACTTCTTTAAAAAATAGTCTTCTTTTAATTATGTATAGAACTGGATTCGAGGAGTCCAGGTTATTTGCATCTTGCATCCACTTTATAATAGGATTTTTTTCACAGATGCTTTCTGGTAGAATAAAACGAGTGTTAATGTGCTTAAATTTTTTTAATAAGTCCATTTGCCTTGGACAGCCAAGAATATAAACATTGTGACCTCCCTTAGTTGATAGAATTTCTCCGACATGGGAAAAAAAGTTAACATGACTGCCATGCTCTAATGGCACCAAAAGTATGTTAGCTTGTAAGCAAAATGCTGGAAAACCAATTAATAATAACAATGATAGCATTGCAATAATTAACTTTGTTTAAGTACTACAATGAGAAATGAAAATTTTCTTTACTCAACAAACATTAATGTTTAAGATTTGTCTAACTACGAAAATTCAATTTGTCAAATCAACAGGACAATAGAGCATAGAACTAAGCAGGAAGGGCGCAATAATTAAAGGAGGTGCGTAAAACAAACAGTACTATGATGATTATGGTGACCAATGTTTTTTCACCTTCTGGCATTTAGGTCACCTGAGTCTGCTTAGCACCATATGCGGATTACTTTTCCAGGTTTTAATAAAATTTTATTAATATGTGCTTCATTTTCAGGGTAATGCAAAGATATAAGGCTGTAAAGTCTGAAGTTTTGTTCCTAATATTGTGGGCCGAACAAGAAGTCAATTTATTATTTTCATAATGGCTCTGAATTGCACTGATGGAATGTTATGACTTAATAAACAAAGGTTTAGATCCCAGGTTAGACCACCCCAGATGAATAAACATGTTTATTTAACTATGGAAACAATTCAAACGTATTAGCCTAAACATTTACCACTCTACACGAATAGGTACAGAAGCTGATACGATTGAAAAATCATTAATTGTAATGTTCAAAGAAAACACGAAATATTTCTGTCGAGCGATGGCGTACGAAAATTGATTTCGCGTGCTATCTTGATACCCATATATTTTCTTGAGAAGTCATTGAAAAAGTATTTTTAGCCGTCACGAAATCAGTCCAATTTAGAGAAATCTCTAAAAATACGTTTTTATTTGCATTCTCAAGAAAATACTTGTGCGATAAAATGCAAGTTTTCCCAAAATCTAAGAAACATTTCCTTTGAAGAAAGGCAGCAGTACAATGCGTACTGCTTCACGATGCAGAAACATTTCGTGACGGCATAAAAATGCATTCCAATTTAAAGCAATTGCTAAAAATATTTTGTATGCCATGTATTTAGCAAACTCTTTGAGAAACTGTCGTATGTTCAAATAAACGCATTCCTAAAATCTTAAAACATCCTATCACATAAACAATTTGGATTTCGCAATGTCCAATGCACTCAAGACGCAATTATATCTATCACTAAACAAATAAAGTCTAATATATCTCATAATAAGTGCAGTTTAGTAACATTATTAGATTTAAGTAAGGCATTCAATTCAACGAATTTTGATATTTTCCAAGACAAGCTTATAAATTATAATTTTGGTGCTAACTCAATTAATTTAATAATGAACTTTTTAAAAAGTAGACAGCAGCGCGTAATATTAAACAGTAAAAAATCAAGTTATATTACGACTGACCTTGGGGTAGTCCAAGGCACTGTACTTGGCCCTATTTTATTTGCAATTTTGTAAATGATATAAAAACCATATTTAAAACAGCGACATTTACCAATATGCCCACGACACATGTCTAAAAGGTACCGCAAAAATGCTATTGATGCTACAAAAAGCCTACAAACAGATGTAGAAAAATTAAACAATTATTTTACAAATAATCAACTAAGACTAAATATTGAAAAAACTCAATTTATAATTTTTTCACCGAAGGCACAAAGAAATCTAATAAGTGATATAGAACTGAAGATAAATAATAAGCCAATANAAGTGATTCAGTCAGCTATTTAGGAGTGGAGCAAGATAATGAATTAAAATTTCAAAAATTTCTACTGAATAAGATTCAAAAAATGACTGCAGGTATTAGATATCTTNTAGAAAAATTAAACAATTATTTTACAAATAATCAACTAAGACTAAATATTGAAAAAACTCAATTTATAATTTTTTCACCGAAGGCACAAAGAAATCTAATAAGTGATATAGAACTGAAGATAAATAATAAGCCAATAAAGCAAAGTGATTCAGTCAGCTATTTAGGAGTGGAGCAAGATAATGAATTAAAATTTCAAAAATTTCTACTGAATAAGATTCAAAAAATGACTGCAGGTATTAGATATCTTTATCACTTACGCAATGTAATATCAAACAATTATCATAAACAACTGATATATGCTTTCTGTTTGTCTCATTTTCAATACTGTTCTTTTCTTTTAACTAACCTAAATTCGAAACATCGTATGCTTCTATCAAAGACATTTAAATGGTATACAAAAACATTAAACTTTGCACAAAAGTTTGACGAAGCATCAGTATGTCGTAATAAATATAAAATAATATCTCCGCTCTACCAAATTCATCTGCATATGCTATCTATCTTATTTAAATTCAAATCTCTAAAAACACCTCTCCTTTTCCTTAATGACTATATTAAATTAGATGAGTGATTGAAAAATTTCTGTGTTTAGAAAAAATTCTAATGGCTTTCAACACATATCAATTAAATTGTGGAATAATTTAGATTATGAAGCGCGAAAAGAAAAAAACTATAAAAATTTTAGAAAAAAAATTGAAACAGTTTCTTCCAATAAAACAATATACATTAGGGGACGGTAATACACTTCATGCATTCGAAACACATCCAACATTGATCATCTACACAAACATTCACACAAACATTGATTATATTAGTATACATTGTACATATTAATTTGTAGTTATTTATTTGTTTACATTATATTTTTCTATTTTCACGTGTTAGTTTGTAGATTTTTTGTATACACTGAGCCAGGGGCGTGCCCAGGATTTTCTGACGGGGGGACATCATTGTTATTCCCTAATGCGGGGTGAAGGCCCGCGAAAATTTTTGAAAATATTGAGAAAATAGACCCTAAAAAATGTATTTCACAATCCTAGATTTTAAATTTTTCAATTTTTTACGAAAAATTTTTTGATTTATCTAGTCAAAATTAAATTTGGAAACCTGACCGGGGGACATTCCACCATGTCCCCCCCCCTGGGTATGCCATTGTATTGAGCAATAAATTTGCTTTGACTCTTAAGATAGCACGCAAAATCCATTTTCATACCCGCGACAAAAATATTTCTTAGCAAGAAATATTTCGTGTGATGATGCCTCTATGTATGAAAGGTCAGTCACAAATAAAGGGAGAGTTGCGTTTAAATACTCTACTTTAGATGTCGAAAACATTAATTAATTGAAAGCACAAATTGAATCAAAACTTTTAAAAAAGATTCATTTAAAAATCAACAAATACCAAACATACTATTACAAACACACCTACATATTTTGATTGCACAAAAAGACAATATTGTAATTGGTAATGGTAATCCTGAGATAGGAAACTTCCTTAAACAAGTTTTGCTCGATAATATGCAAAGCATACAATAATAAACAAGTTACTAAATGTTTTCACTGCGCAGGTTTTGGACACATATCACGATATTGTAAAAGAGAAGCACATATGGATTATGTGACAAAAATCACCCAACAATTGTAAAGAGGATGTGAACAATCATGAATATATTATTTCCATTAATTGAAAAATAGTGAATAAATACTACAGCAGTTTCATTAAGGACTAATCGAAAAGAAATAAATAAATATAAATATTTGTTGGGGTTCAAACTATCCACCTACAAACGCATGACTAGAGGAAAATAGGAATTATCAAGTCGACAATACAGAGAAAACATTCAATGTAATTAATTCTGAACCTTCAAACATATTATTATTGAATGTGGAAGGCATAGAAACATTTCATACAAGTAGCTTAAAAATTACCTAATTTATTTTTGTATTTTTGAACCCTATGTAACTCGTCGAAATGTCTGAGGTCATCCTACCGTGGGCCTGATCATAGGACTGCGTGAGAAAAATCTCTATTGTTGCTGAAAACTGATCAATAATAACTAGATGGGAGGTTGTTGCCAACTTGATCAAACAATTGAAACTATCACAATGAATATATATGTATCCGATTTCAATGCTAATTGGAGGTGATTATAATTGTAGCATTGGAAATGAAATGATAGAAATTTATACAGAAGAAGGATTTCATATAATTAACAACAATAGAAATTACTCACAATGGCAGAAATACGAAGTAGTTACAATAACTGATATAGAAATTTATCCGGACAATATCTTAAAAGAAACATCAACCAATAACTCTCGAAATGAAAAATTTAGTAAGCATCAGCCTGCAAACAATATTAATGAGGAAGAAATTGAGCAAAAATTTAGATAATTGCGCAAAAGTAATAGATTTCATGTAGCCATTGAACTGATCAACTCTAATATTTGTTATGGCTCTCACTAAAAGTACTAGAAGTACAATAAAGCCATCTAGACGTGTCCAATCTTGGTTTGATTCTTATTCATGGAGAAAAGAAAATTATCTCTATATAAGAAAAAACAATTTTTAATAGATAAAGCCAAAGAACATTCTTGGGTTCTTGGAAAAAATAAAAATCTAAGATCAATATAAATCAATGCTGTCCTAATCTCGCATGCAAAATCAATGAATATGTAATGGAGAATTATTGCGAGCAAATTTCTTTCAAAGAGGAAGATGTAGGAATTGTAGTCAATGAAAGTACACAATTGAAAGTCTGTGGATCCGATGACATTTTTCATGAATATCTAAAAGATTCTGTAAATGGGAGTATTCCAGAGAAATGATTGTTTATTGGTAATATACCAAAAAAGTTGTCGTGAATCAAAAATTACAGTACTATGCAAAGGAAAAGGAAACCCTAAGGAATTTGGCTCATATTGTTGGAACAAATTTAGAAATTTTTGTATTTTACAATAAAAAACGCAATGTAGAAACAATATAATAACACAATGTAGAAACAATATGATAACACCGTGTAGAAAGTAAATAGTTAATTCAGAAAAACTCACTAATATTTTGTATGTCTAGCATTATTGGCTAAACACGCAGCAATTGGCTTGACCAGCTTTCTACAATAATCATCAGTAATCTCTGTGCACCATACCACTTTAATTTGCTCCTTCAGATCGTCGAGTGATGTGTATTGGAGCTTCCTCAGACAGTTTTCTATGATGTTGAGGTTTGGGGAGTTTCCCACCCAGGTCTCATACAGCCGAAAGTCTTGTGATGCAATCCACTGTTTTACAGTTTTGGCACTGTGGCAAGGAGCACCATAAAAATGGGAACTTTCTCCTGAAATATTTAGAGGTAGGCCTTGGCTGTGACTGTCTTGTTGTGAGGAATAAAATGCAGACCAGCACGCCCATTTGCAGTTATAGCACCACAAATCATCACAGAAGGTGCTGAGCGGACATTTTGTTGCATGTAACGTGTGTTGAATCTTTGGTTTCTTGGTTGACAAATGTGTGGCAGGTATGATGTAAACTGGCAAATCTTGGATTTATCACTACACATTACTTGATGCCACATCTCCATTGTGTAGTGTTGGGATTGCCTGCAGAAGCGCAACCGGTCTCGAATGTTCTTTGAAAACAATCTAGATTTGGCTGCTGGTTTGCACAATGGAAGGTCAAAGGTAATATTCAATCGACGCCTAGTGGTGCGTGCTAATACATTCTGCACTACTGCACCTAGATTTGCTTTGACTTTAGAAGATGAAGAGAATGGTTGATTGACGAGAAAATGGTGAATGAGACGGTTAGTCTGAGGATTTATTACTTTTGGTCTTCCAGACCGCTTGCGAGAGGAAAAATTTTGCAGTTGCTGATATCGAGTAACACTTCTGGTTACCGAAGATACTGACACGCCCATTCTAACAGCTATGGCGCGATAATTGTACCAGTCCTTGTGCAAGATATGAATTTGAGCACACTTTGTTGATGAAATTTCACTACCCCGGACCATATTTCAAACTATAATGATAGTGCTTTTTCAGTGAAAATGTATTGTGTGTAAATCTAAAGTTGTGTTAATTTGATTGGATAAGTGAATCTGTTGTAAATTTTAAGAAAAAATTGGGAATTCCAGGAATTTTACGAAGTTTCCAGGAAATAGCATAAAACACGCTTTAGACTGGTTACTGTTCCCAAACTTTTGGCCAGTACTATATATATATATATATATATATATATATAT
>CABFPE010000112.1:1065810-1081417 GCA_900660155.1 Hofstenia miamia | reverse complement strand
TATATATATATATATATATATATATATATACAGTCCTGCTAAAGGGTATTGCAACACCTTAGTTTGTTTTAATGAAATAATTGGCATATAGCTGCGTGAAATATTCAAGACAGAATTATAATCAAAATTGAGTTGGAGTCAAGCTCGGACCGATGAGGTTTTTAGAAGATTGAGAACAAGGATTGACATTGAGGTTGAGGTCGAGCTCAGTCCTTCGAGGTTTGAAAGTTTGAGATGAATGATGGAGATTGAGGTTACATCTCTGATCAACATACTAACAAGCTAAAACATGTGCATTGGAATCCTTACAAAAATCCTATTGCACCTTTTTCTTGCTGCTGAGGTTTTCTTGAATTGTCACAATGATTGATTGACATGAAATCTTGCGATGGGGATTAATTCAATTCCTGTTTGAGAACCTTCAGGCAGGTTCTCTGAAATGAAGTCCTTAACACGCGCGTGTAGGATTACTGAAAATGATAAACATTTGCACTTGAGAATTCCGATTAAAAATTATTGGTCTCATTAAATACCAAAGCAACCTGCAAAATATATGCTCACAAGTATGAAGAATATACCTTCCCCTCAAATCCCTTCTTGGCAACACCTTTGGTTACGCTAATCTATGTCAGTTTTACAATATCAGCTTAATACAAAAGGAGGATTTTTAGAAATTATGGTAATGAATATCATTTGTTATCTCGTATTATAGTGACTAGAATGATTATGTGAGCACTTCCAATATATTTATAAATCCATTGATATCCTTAAGATCAATAACTTAACAGCCAGTCTAGTGAAAGAACTTGATTTATATAGAAAGCTTCACAGATACTTCAACATATAAATTCGTGTTGCAAACTTATTCGATTAAAATCCATGCCCAAACCAATGTATCTAGATGAAGATTGTGCAAGTTCGGATTTTGAAATTTCTAACTTATTTAATCGTTAATGCACCTTTTCTTTTTTGACCCAGTTGTCATGATTTCCCAAAATTTTCTAATAATTCCAATACATTGGACTTAATATTGACCACAAAGCGTATTACCAAACTTTTATCTAAATGTAATTCGAAATGATGTGGTCCAGACAACATTTCCGGAATATTTCTAAGAAAGCATATTAAATACTTGTGAATTCCCGAAATTATGGAAAACTTCTTATATTTATCCCATTGCACAAACTTGGACAAAAAATATAATTAGAAATTTTCGTCCTATTAGCATTTTATTAAAAATATCATTACTATTTGAACGTAATATATTCGATGCACTTTTTCCAATAATTAAAGAAAGACTAACGCATTGTCAATTTGGATTTGTTAGAAAAAGCTCAACATTAACTCATCTTTCTTATTTAATGGATCGATTGTACTCCTATTTTGATGAAAATATGTCTTGTATGACATTACATTTTGACTTTAATAAAGCTTTCGATAAAGTTCCCCATAATTTTCAAAATTTAATTCTATCATACCTATTTAATAGAACTCGACAGGTTATTACAAACAACATGAAATCTGAATTGCTTCCAATTACTAGTGGTGTACCGCAGGTGCCAGTGCTTGGACTTCTACTTTTAATTTCTTTTGTTAATGATTTACCTGGTCAATTTATTGATTCAATGCCACTTCTATTTGCCGATGATACAAAGATAATAGGTCAAAACTGCACAGATTTACAATCAGATCTACACCTGTTTTTGTTGTGGGCAAAAGAAAACAGAATGGAATTTAACTTTGATAAATTTCAACTATTTACTATAATGTCTCCAGAACCTATACTATTCAGCTAAGTAAAGATGTAAGATTAGTTTCTTCATCTTCTGTTAAAGATCTTGGCGTTACTATCTCAAATATTTTTCTTGGAGTGAACATATATCAAAGAAATTTAAATCATGTAACAAGTCTTTTATTTCTATCATGAGAACTATACTATTCAATACTAACTTCAAAATAAAAAAAGAATTTCTATAATTCATTGATTTTACCAGGTCTTCTTTATACTTTCACAATTTAGTATGCTAATGTGTGAATCGTTTAGAAAAATGTTCTCGTTGGATAATACGACAAGAAAATGACAAGTCTCGCTAAATTTTATTAAATATTTTGATCTTTTTCTCTTTAATAAGCTCCTAAATATAAAATTTTATTTTAAAATCTATAACTTTGTATACTTTAAGACTGTACTTCGTTCAAATCTAAGAAGTTCAAATCACATTATCCTTGAAAGCAAAATTTGTATAAATCGAAGAGATTTCAATATTTTCTCGATCGAGTGGTTCCATTAGCAAATTTCATTCATTTGAAAACATCTATAAATATTCTTAGTGCACCAAAAGATGTAAATAACAATTTAAAACACTTTTTTTAGAAGTTTTTCAAAACAAATTTACGATTGAAGCTCATTGCACCCATTATATGGTCTGCCCTTGTAATACATGTTGCTCAAAACAAGGATTAAACTTTGATTAATATATTTGTAAGTTAAAAATTTTTGTTTGAATAAAAATCTCTTAATAATAATAATAATAAAAATAATAATAATATGAAGTGTATATAAAGTTATTTGGAACTAACCCTCTTTTGTTGGAAAATGAAAAATTTTACTGCAACAACTGGATCACACAAAAATGTTCAATGTTAATAGGATTATTACATTATAATTTTTAAGTTACTGCTGAAAAAAGCAAAAAAACAATGTTTTTTAAAAAATGTTTTATTCATAATTTTTTCTTCTTGATTTAAACATGCTTAAAATATCCTAACAACCCTGATTATAATTTTATTTCAATGCCTGGTGTTATTCATGTGCAGAATTCCAGATCAAAGCCCTTTATCTGTGTTAAATATAGAAAAAAAGTTTTGAAGCAATCATTCATTAATAACTTGGAACTCATTACCTAAAGAGATAGTGAACATTGAAAAATTTCAAGCACTTTAAAATTTCTCTTAAGCAAAGGTATATCTCGGGTAAAGCATGGCTAGGATACAAATTCTACAATAATGATTATACAGCATCTTCTTAAAATCCTTATTGTAATTTATACCCAGTCTGATAGATTTATTGTAAGTAGCGTTTTATTTTATTGTATGTTTTTGTATGTATGTTTTGTATATTTGATGACACTATTTAGCTAAATTACCAGTTCCTAATTGTTAACATTCATCTGAATAAGGAATGTCGTATCTTATCTTTATATATATATAACATTAATGTAACTTGGGTATTGAAAAAAAAATTTCAATACTATAAGGATAAACCCCCACCAGAAATTCCTAGATCCGCCACTGCTAGTAAATTATAATTTTAGTTTATTACATAATTATGTGGTATTTCATTATTGAATGTACACCCAGTGTGGACAGAATGTTAATATCAAACATTTTAAGAACAACTACAATATCCATTGTGAAAGGGTTAACTGATGAGAACCGTGGGAGAAAGAGGATTAGATAGAAAACGTTTCTGTTCGATCCAGTGCGGGAAAAGGACCACTTCCAGCTGTGAGACTCAGACCATGTGAATTATGATATAAAATCACAAAAAATTTACTCATTGGTGTTGGCAGACCTTAAGTCTTAAGAAGCCTATGGAGTAAAGCAATTTCTTGAAGTTATTATTATGTCATCTCAAGAAAAATTTTTTCTCTTGTCAATAGCTTTCAATTTTCAACATCTCAAAATTTGCATTTTAGTTCAAACAAACCTCACGTTCGTCACTGTATATTCATTTTGTTTAATAAAAGACCTATTTCATATATACATGATATGGAATACAAGGCAAACAAGAGTAAAATGCTGAAAAACAGTGCTATGAAATTTTGCAATTGTGGAAATTTTTGTTAAAGATTTAAGCGTGACCTGAAAAATTTTTTATTTTTATATCATTTTGTTGCTGAATGCTTCCTTGCATTGTTAAAATATAAGAATCAATTGTGTTACACATTAGTTATTGTAATTTAACAACTGAAGACGATAAAACAGGATTCTTGCAAATGGTATGAATGCCTGGAAATCACTAAGGTATATACAAGTTGATTCCCACTTTTTCTTATTTGGAGTAATTCTCTGATTATGAAAGTTCTTTTCTCAAATGAGTATTTTTACACAAGTTGCTATAGTTTATGCATTAGCTATATTAGATATTCAAGATATATATAGCCGATTCAGATCAAAGAATGTTTGAAAAAATGGGAAATTATGTATAAAGAACTGGAATAAGAAAACAAACAATTACTGGAAAATATTCAAGTACAACTAAACAAGATCAAACATCTTTGAGATGAATTACAGCTAATAAAATTAATTGAAGATGAGAAGAAGGACCAGTGGAGAAACAAACACATCAAATATTTGTTGAAAAAGCACTGAAAATAGCACCGGAAGTGCCAATGATCACAACTCATCAGCAAATGGGAAACAATACCTATATGAAGAAGAGGAGAGAGAAGAATAAAAATAAATGATGAGATAATTCAAGCTGCAACACAAAAAATGAAAGATGAGATGAAAAATGAAAAAGAGCAAAGACAAGTGCTTAACAAATCAATCTTGAGCAAAGAGACTACAGCATGCAAAGCCCCATTACCCAAGTATAATGTAAAGATTGATAGCTACTCACCAACATTCAAAGAATGGCTACAAATGTTCAAACTCACAATGCGGGAGAGAAAGGTTACACAAGTTAGAGGGGTGGCATTGGTGTATTGTGTGAATTGGTGATCAAGAGGTCTATGTAATTTAAAAGACACACTTAAAAGGCTTGCTTTGCTTGCATTTTGAGCCTTTTTCCCATTGAGAAAATTTTTATTTATTGAATTGAGAAAACTATATAATTTCATTTCTGTTTTGTACTGCAGCATGTATTGCAATCAATTAGATATCTCTTTAGCTTCACAGCTAAAATAGCAACATTAGTTGCATTCTTAGTTGTATTATGAAAAAAGTCCCACAAAGTATTGAATGTGTCATTAATTTCACAATTGCTCACTGTATTCATTAAATAAGAATATTGAATAGAAAAAACTATATAATTTCATTTCTGTTTTGTACTGCAGCATGTATTGCAATCAATTAGATATCTCTTTAGCTTCACAGCTAAAATAGCAACATTAGCTGCTTTCTTAGTTGTATTATGAAAAAAGTCCCACAAAGTATTGAATGTGTCATTAATTTCACAATTGCTCACTGTATTCATTAAATAAGAATATTGAATAGAAAAAACTATATAATTTCATTTCTGTTTTGTACTGCAGCATGTATTGCAATCAATTAGATATCTCTTTAGCTTCACAGCTAAAATAGCAACATTAGCTGCTTTCTTAGTTGTATTATGAAAAAAGTCTCACAAAGTATTGAATGTGTCATAAATTTCACAGTTGCTCACTTTAGTAGTTTGAAAAAACAATTTTTAATTTCTTTTCTAAATATGAGTGGTCTTAACTTTCCATACCAAGTAATCTTATCAAATTTATGAAAAAAGATTAAGAAATATTATATATTTTTACACTCAATTTTAATAATTTACTTCAAAATAAAAATGAAGTCCAAAATATAATTACCTGCACATTCAACTTTTGGGTTGAATGCACTTGCATAATATTTGAATGTGTAAAAAAATTGAAAACACTAATATTGTATTGAAAGCAAACAGGCAATAACTTGTAAGCACAAAGAAACAAACAAACTTTTAACTTAACAAACCTGTGCAAATCATTGCTAAAATTTTTAATAATGAAAACTATTATCATAAAGTTTAGCAATGAATGTTTTTGCTTTTAAAAAAATTCCTAGAAATTAAAAACCATACTATCTTTATAATATAATATGCTTTCTCTTTAAGAAGAGGAAACTTTTTTCACTGTCAGATCCATCTGCTCTCACTTCCACAATTTCCTCAATCAATACATTGACAATGGAAATAAATGAAAATATAACAATCCCTCTTAACACATTTATAAATAATTTTAAACCCCTACAATCCAAATATCAATTCATTTTTTCAATTAAAACAATATTGAAATAGTGATTTATAAATATATCTAATGAAATTACCATTTTTTCGAATTTCAACCAATATTTGCTTATAGAATTGATTCTGAAACATGATACCTCTTAAATCTAGAGCACATTGAAATTTACACTAAGGCATTCAAGAAAATTTCACAATGCAATCTCTAGATTAACTTAAAATATATGAGATAAACATTTTTAAATAAATTTACACATGCAGATTCTAAATATGAAAGCATTTTTTCATTTTAAAATGCCCCTAAAGAGAGGTTTTAATATCAATATTGCAAATCAGAGAAAAATTGCATATAATTCTTCAATTTACATTAAAATGACAGCTCAAAGTGAAAATTTAATACCATAAATCTATTCAGAAGCATCAAATTTAGGTAGAATGAGCAATTTTAAACAAAAATTTGCTTATGGAATGGATTCCCAAATATGAGATCTCTTAAATCTAGGCCACATTGAAATTAACACTAAGGCATTCCAGAAAATTTCACAATGCAACCTCTAGATCTACTTAAAAATAAGAGATTGAAATTTTCAAGTAATTTCAAACCTGTATAATCTGAATACTACATTGGTTTTTCCTTTTAAGCTGTAGTTAAAGAGCAGTTTTAAAAGAAATCTTTCAAATTTAAGTTTTCACATTTAATTCATTGAATGACAGTGAAAGGGCTTCTAAATTTAGAAATTAAATGCCAGAAACACATTTGCCAGTCTTTAACCAATGTAGAATAATCAATTGTTACTGAGAAGTAGTAGTCAATGCTCCAAAAAATTTATATTACTAAAAACCCAGAAATCCTAGTATATTTAATAACTATGTCAAAATCTCAAAGAAATTGACAGAATGAGTCAGAGATATCAATAAAATGGAATAAAATGTGAATGTATTTTGAAGGTTTATCCATAATATTCATTTTCATCATCAACAATATACATTTAAAAACACTGATTTTTTGAAAGTTTATAGGGGTCTCCTAATATGTAGTGAAAGATTACTAAACAAAATGTTAAACACTAATGAAATTTACAGATAGTTTTTTTCCAAAAAATTTTTAAAACATTACTAAGCTATCCTATAATATTCATATCTAAAAAAAAGAAAATTTCCCATTATGGAAGATTGACTGGGAATTTTGGGAAAATTGTTTTTGAATGTTATTTCTTGTATTACTGCAAATATCTCAAAATATAAATTTCCCATTTTTGAATGTTTAATTTTGACAAAAACGTTTTTTTAGTTGAAAGTGTTAAAACTTTCCATATTGGGATAGGACGAAAAAAAATAGAATCTCCTTTCAAAACTGCGCATTTTGGTGTAAAAATGTTATTCATAGCTTCATTATATCAAAAGTTATTATAGATTATATCTTTTATAAAAATTTGTAAAGCTCTGGCTCCCCTAGCACAGCCAATATTGATCTTAGAGATAAACATGCTGAGAAACAAATTTTTATATTAGAATTTGCTACTGAAAAATTCAAATGGAGCTGCAATATCTTTAAAATTGTTGTTGCTATAGCATGCTAAATTTAAGGTGTAATATCTAAAGACCAACATGGGTTTTCAAAATAATTTTTTTTCAAAAATATTTATGGCTGTGTGAAATTTTTGTCTTAAAATTCAGATCACTAGTGTGAAAAAAAGAAAACAAAAAAAGGTTTTTTCAAATAAATGGTATAAAAATTAAAAAATTCAGCCTTATTAAAAAATTTATATAAACTTTTAATGTTGGGAATTTAAAAAACATTTAATTTTCAAAATCCATTGCCAATTTTTTGCTTGAGCCCTCTCCAAATATCATCAATGACAGCAAAAAATTAATTTCACGCTAGAGGGTGCAATTTTGTCATGTTCTGGCTTGAAAAAGGCTTAAGATCTTCAACTTACAGAGCTCTACTATAAGTCTACAAACTTTCATGTTGATAGCTGCAATATTGACAGAGCAATGTGTTTTTCAAGAAATTTAAAGGGAATATAGAAAGTAACAAACATTGCTTAACAAGACACAGCAGCAACCAGATTTCCACTATGCCTAACAAGAGCAGCATATCAACATTACTTAATACTACAGGTTTTCCCATTTGAAAGTGTCTATTTCTCAATTGAGAATGTCCTTTACTCAAATGAAAATATCTGTTTCTCAAATGGAAATGTCTACTTCTCAATTGAAAATGTCCTTTACTCAAATGGAAATATCTCTTCCTCAAATGAAAATGTCTATTTGTCAATTGAAAATGTCCAGATATTTTTATCATTCAATTATCAAAAAATACTAATTAAAATATTTATATCATTTTAAATATCTAATTGATATTAAAATAATACAATATTAATTATAATATTTTATAATATTTATTATAATAATTATATTATTAGAAGCCAATGTCAAATATTCGAATTAAAAATTCTAATTTATAAAATAGAAATCATATGTAATTGATAATAATAAAAATGCTAATTGATACATGAAATATTAATTGAAAAGAGTTATAAATCTTCCATAGCTATTGCTTTTGGGATAAAGTTCATTTGGTGCCGGTCAAAATTTGCACAATCTGTTATAGCTACGTCGTTCTTCAGTCATAGTATTAAAAAGAATCAATAATATCAATTAGATATTTAAAATGATATAAATATTTTAATTAGTATTTTTTGATAATTGAATGATAAAAATATCTGGACATTTTCAATTGACAAATATACATTTTCATTTGAGGAAGAGATATTTCCATTTGAGTAAAGGACATTTTCAATTGAGAAGTAGACATTTCCATTTGAGAAACAGATATTTTCATTTGAGTAAAGGACATTCTCAATTGAGAAATAGACACTTTCAAATGGGAAAACCTGTAGATGTGGAGACAAGAAACAAATATAATGTGGCATCCGTATGAAATCAGCAAACATTCCTAATTCCCTATTGTCTGAGGGTTTTTGTCAACGCATGGATTTACCAGTGCTACAAAGTAAATTACTCCTCCTGCTATATTACCCTATCCTAATAGAAGTCAAAAGTAAACAGTATATCATGTCAGGTCAAGCAACACCAAGCTGAGTGGGAGCTAGGATGCTTGCCGCTTTTTCTGAGCATAAAGTGCAGATACATTTACCAGCCAGTCTTCTATATATTTCTCCAAATGCTATTGGCCTGATGTCAAGTGGGGAGTCTTCCTGAGAGCAACCAAAGTTGCCCCTGCTAGGAAAGGAGCAATTTCTTCTGGTACATCACCAGCAATAAAGACACTAAGAAAGCATTGCAGAGTAGTAGTGAGGGACACTGGAAGAGTTGCCTCTGTTGCTTCCAAAAGATGTTCTGCACAAAGACCAGAGGGACCACATGCTGTATACTTAGGAAATGATCATAAAATTTCAAGGAGTTTAAAATCATTTGGGAGTTGAAGTGCTGGCATCAAAGAGTGCGGGATGCCTGGGATTGCCTGCACTGGGTGCTTCTTGAGGAGGAGCTGCTTGGTTTCTTCATTGTTATGGGCTAAGCCTTTAGAGCATAGAACTTGACATGCTTTTCTATATAAGCCATCTTCAGCAAAGGTAATAGCAGCTTGTCTAAATTTTTGTTCCATTTCAAACTTTGACGTATTTGAAAATTCTCTGGGTTTTAATGATTACTTAGCTGCTCTGTGTGCCTCTTGCCACAGTTCCAATTGTTGTCCAGCTAACCATCTGTCGCACAGGTCTGTGATGTTTACCCAGTTGCTGTGTTTTCCTGCTCATTTTGTTGAGGGAAGAACACATTTCAGCTGCATTGCAAGATAGGTGTAGTGCTCCACAGTTTTGTTATTGATTGCCTGATTGATTGTTTCTTGGAGTGTGTGACTCCAGCTTTGTCATTCTGCTTCTGGAATGTGCTTCAAGGTTGGGCTATTAAGACTGAATAGTTCTTGCATGGTGGGGAGAACTTTTTCTGTTAGATGAATGGCAGTACAGTTGTTGTCATGAGTATTCTGTGATGAGACAGATAATATTCTCGCACAAGCACATATATATTTCCAATTTTCATAAAGCCATTGCTTGGGCACTTCGCCTATGAATATTCCTTGAATAAGCCTTTCAAGATGCTGTATTATCATAGTTGGGGCGATTGATTCTTTACAAATACTGATCAGATACTTGAAGCCAGTTTGATGAGGGATTGACTGGTGTGATACATTGGGGCTTATTAAAAGTTCATCAATCAACTGTGTCAACCCAGTATGTGTTTCCTCAGAGCTTTGAGATGTTTGCCCAATATTGAGAGAAGAACAATGGTCAGAATTTGGAGACCACTGGCTTCGTTTTTTCAATCCACTAGAAGAAATGTGCATATAACCACATTTTTGGCACAAAACACTAGTTTCTCAACCAAACATAACTCACATAAACTATTTTTATTCTGCTTCCTTTCATCTAGTACAGACAATGTATTTGATCCATTTCTTGAGGGCATTCAGAGTTGAATATAAGACAGTATTTAGTTCTGCTATTAGATTTACTTTTTAGAATTATGGAATTTGGCTTCGTTTTTTCTGTTCTTTGATTGATTTTGTAGTATGATAATTTTGTTACGCATTTTCTTATTTCACAAGCGTCATGGTTCCCACCATATTTATAATATAGATATAATTCCTAGGTTTCAGCTATCCAACCGTATTTGGAATCTATTATAATTGATACATGTAGTAAATGATCAATAGCCAACTAAAAGAGAATAAAAACCCCTATACCTAACAGAAGTGCACTTTCATGATCTGGCACAAAGACCCTAGAATCAATCTCGTGATGGATCCAGACCACTACTAAACACGACTCATTTAGCTTGACATTTTATTAAATATTCAAACCATATCAAGAAATTACTGTAAGAATTCCAAATGAATTTCTTTATCAATTGCTTACAGTGAATTTAATCTATTTATAGTATTTTTGGAAAAGTACCTGTTGATTTCAAATTTAAATTGTTCATCTGCCAAGATGGCGGCTAAAAATAATGGAAGCAACTTTGCCCCCTTGGTTTTGACAAAAGTATTATTATCGGCAGATACTAATCTCTAATTAATGACACTTGTTCTTGCTTAGTTGCATAATACAAATTAATCTAAATTGATATATTTTTACATTCTATTTTTAATCATAACTGTTTTCAATCTTATTCTTCTTCTCAATTGGCATTAGCAGCTTTAGATTACTTTGGATGATGGTGCAATTTGACAGGTACCCTAGTCCTAGACTCAAAAGCGGATTTGCGGTATTTTGTAATTAATTGCTTGGCGTTATCATTGCTTGTCCAATTAATCTTAATTGTGTCGGATTTTGCAATCTCAAACAGCCGATTCTTGATGGCGACCTGCCGCTTAATTAATTCGGAGTCGCGCGGTTGAATAGCAGCAAGACTTGGTTCGGCGTTAATTACCTTGATTTTTACCGGGGCTAAGCGATTTAATGATTGAGTGATTTCAGAAATTATGAATTTAAGCATGGCTTCGCCGTTATTGAATGTATAGATGCGTTCGAACAGAATGTTCTTCAGCAAACTTATAAAAATATTTTCATTAAATTTACGAAAGTTCCATGAATATATTTCATTTTTCTTATTCGAAATTAACTTGTAATTACTAATATAGACGCAAACATTATGATTACTGAATGATTCAAATATAAAACTGCAATATTTATTAGAACTATCAGTAATGGTAATCATTCTTCATGAATGCCTGGTTTTAGATATGAACTGAATCAAATGAAGAAATAAATTATTGTATTCTTTATCTTCATCGATTTACAATTGGAGCCATGCCAATGATAGCAAACTTGAGATTAATTACAAAGATTTTCAAGATTGCGAAAATTAGAGTAGAAATTTAGAGCAGAAAATGGCAGTTGAGAGCAATCACATTTAAATTGCTCAAATTTTTTAAAATTTAATAATTCTATAAAACGGCAGTTGCATAGGGATGTGAAACTGGCCTCCATTTGAGTGCATATACATATGACGCCAATTTGTATCAAAATATGTCTTATTTAAATTATCCAAGTTTCATTTGATTTTTAAAAAAAATTGGTTGCACATTAGTAGAAAAAATTCGTCTTGCATTAAGAATTTCTATAAATTTTCAACATTTCTGTCAAATAAAAACAAGTAGCTATCATATTCTTATTTAAGAATTTGTTCAAGGACAAATATATTCTGTTTCCCGCACTGCTTGAATAGAGCAATGTTTCTGATTGATATTTAAATAATATCATGTTCACTTTTGGGTTATTGTATTGAACGAAAACATTTCGCCTGATTCTTTTACAACAACAGTGTTTCAATCAAAGCAAAGCAATGAACAGACTGCTTGCCTTGCTAGCTAAATCTTCGCGCAATGAGATGAAGAAAACGGATATAATTTAATTGTTTGAGCAAGCATAGGTAGAGCATTGAGGCGTCTGTTTGCTGTGGCGCAATCATTTAATTAGTTTTAAAGCAAATCGTAATGAATGTTGTTTTAAAACAACTAAGAATTTACGATTTGTACAAAGAATGAAATTCATTTTTTAAAGAAATATTGGGCAAGCACTGCTTGCCTTGCTTACACGCACGAGCCACCTAAGAGTTTAAATAATTTTTATGGTAAAGAGTTGGTGTTTGAGTTTAAGAATTAATCTTAAATAAGTCAGCCTCTCTGGTCAAGAGACTGTATAAAAATCGTAGTCATGTTCTCTAAATAAATAGATAAATGGCAACTGCATTAAGGTTTGACTACAATGAAGTAATCAATTTTAAAAAATATTGTTATCATAAAGTATAAGAAATTCAATTCTGTTATTGAGCACTGACAAACAAAATGCTAAACAAGCACAATAACACATTGTTCAACAATAATGTAGTAAATCGAATTAGAGATAACTCTAAGATGAGATTACAAGTAAAACATCAACCAACACAACATGCAATGGGGCTATCACCTTGTTTCTAGTTCTCAAAGTAGCCATCTTCATGAAGCAAGTCATCAAAGAAGACACTACATAAAATCTAGATAGACTAGTTTTCATATAAGAAATAGACAAGCTAGAGCCATGTCATTCCTAGTATGGCATAATTGGTATAAGCAAGGTGAAAAAGAAGAACAAAAATAGGAAAAGATTAAAAAATACTTTTGTGATTATTTATCATAAATAATTAGTGCCTATTTTTTAGTTAGAATTTGTAAAACTAAGAAATATTACAGAATTAGTACTGTTCATCAAAAGTGTTTGACAAAATGTAATAGATGAAAGTGCTAAGCAAATTAATATATACATTGTGAAAAAGAGCAGACAAGTTTCACATGAACAAATCAGAATTTACTAGAAAACAAGTACATGTTGTTTTTTATAATAATTACAGTGCAAAAGTTCATTTGATTGATGAAGTAAATTACTTTGGATTTATATTTGTAACTGGTTTGATCACTAATGCAAAAAGAAAGCTAAACATTGAGGCACACAAGTAGTAATCAGGAACAACAAACACAATTTTTGGGCTTTGCATTGGGCTGCACCTTTCCATTTTTTTGTCTTTTAGCAGATGTGCTGTTTATGAAAGTGGGCCTTTAGTTTAGGTAAATGGTTACAAGTTTTTCACTGTTTAGCTTTCTTATTGATCCATTCCCACTTTTAACAAATGCAACAAAACAGCTGGATAGCTACTAGGTTATTATTTTAGAATCTGTACAATGATTAGAATGGACTCTATTAAGTAAGGCTGGACCATTTTACTATTAGTGACCCCATGTCATTATGTGTATGATCCCAACCTTTTAAGCTTTCAATGAAATTACTATAGGTCACAACTGTTGATACAACTACTTTATAGTATCATCACTAATTGAACTCCATTTAGATCTACAGCAAGATGTAATCTGGGTCAATAACCAATGCTGAGCAATGCAATAAAAGGAAGGATGAAGGTGGTTAACAATCACCAGTTACCATGGAATTGTTTAGACATACAAACAACTTCAGTGCAAGAGAATGTTCTCAGTGTGTGGACATTGGTATTCCAGTTTAGTGCAGTGATTGTTCTTGCTATGATTTACAATTGCAATAAATGAATACTCACAACCCAAATGCTTCAGCTTATTATAGATCCTATATATAAATCGCCCAGCATATAAATACAGATATATATCCCCCATGTACATGGGGACATTGAATGCAGCTTGCTGAAATGATTTCTTAAACATCTGTAAAATAAGGTAACTCTGCCACTAGTTAAGTCAGCAAATGTTGTGAACAGGTAAGATATATTGGGGCTTGTAAGCACCTTGTATTGTAGAATTGTGGTGGAGCTCTGGCTACTCAAGCAGTACTGGGAAACTCAAGAGTTAATATCAAAGGTTGCAAAAGCTACCATTGTAGAAAGCAACCTGCATTCCAGCAAAAGAAAGAGCATTGGTGGTTCACCAATTCACTTAAGAAAAACAGAAATTATCCATAGAGAATAGACTTCGAGCAGCAACAAATTCACATGGCATCATGCTGAAGCCATATCCATGAAGCCATCCTTACTTGCCAAGGTGCTAATTGTGTGTCTCAAATATAAATTTCTAGATCAAATAAACAATTTATCTCAGAGTTCTATTATCTCAGCTCATGTAAATAAATAGTAAAACAAAAGGCACATAATTGCTGTGCATTCACATTTGCCAACAGCATAGTATATTTGCAGTGTGGTTTTATTATGTGCATGTAAGAAATGAAACAATTGAATTAAAAGCTCTTATTCCCTGCACTTACACATAGCTGAAACCTAAAGTGACCATGATTTGGGCTGTCACCATTAAGGAGCTATTGTAGCATCATCCAAAAAATAAAACAGAAATAAGCTGCAAAACATTGCAGAAGAACTAAGATCAAAGAAGAAGTGATTAAATATATTATGATTAAATCAAGTGTGATTATTTCAGTTTGATTTTGTATATTGCAACCAAGAAAATAACATGTGTTGAAAAAGAGATAATTGTATCTGTCAATAAAACATTTTCAACAAATTGTCGCTTACATTATTTTTAGCTGCCATCTTGGCAGACGTTTGAATTTAAATCAACAGGTACTTCTCTTCAAATTACTATAAATACGATTAAAACTATTGTAAGCATTGATAAAGAATTTTACTTCGAATTCTATTTATTTCATCTTATTAATGGTTTGATTATTAATACAATGTCGAGCTAATCAAGCAGTGTTTAGTAGTGGTCTGGATCCATCACAGGGAATGATTCAAGGGTCTCTGTGCCAGATCACGAAAGTGCACTTAAGTTAGGTATAGGGGTTTTCTCTTGATTAGCCAACTAGCATTTCCAACTACATGTATTAGATAATTAACTTTCAACAAATGGTTGGATAACCAAACCTTAGGGATTATATTTATATATTTTCAGATCCAAATTAAGTGACCTATAATCGACTGATAATGACCTTACATGTAGTAATCGTAAATGTAAGTTAGGAAGTTGTTCGATATTTGTTTATTTAATAAAGCCAATATATTTTGGTAATGGCTACATGTAATATTAAATGAACAACTAGTGACAGTTTCCAGTTGCAAACAGATACAACA
>CABFPE010000112.1:1052521-1065785 GCA_900660155.1 Hofstenia miamia | reverse complement strand
ACTAGCATTTCCAACTACATGTATTAGATAATTAACTTTCAACAAATGGTTGGATAACCAAACCTTAGGGATTATATTAATATATTTTCAGATCCAAATTAAGTGACCTATAATCGACTGATAATGACCTTACATGTAGTAATTGTAAATGTAAGTTAGGAAGTTGTTTGATATTTGTTTATTTAATAAAGCCAATATATTTCAGTAATGGCTACATGTAATATTGAATGAACAACTAGTGACAGTTTCCAGTTGCAAACAGATACAACACTTTCACACAATAGAGATTAAGTCAAGTTGTGTCATGCCTTGAGTAAGCACTGAGCTAATGTAGGGTACACATAAGCTATCTTGATTGAGCTGAGAAGTGGCACTCAAGCATTGGAAGGAATGGTGAAATTGGATGTGGAGATCCGCTTCAGGCAGACGCCCACTGAAAAATCAATGCAGAGGTTACTGCTTTGGTTCGTCACTAAAAAAAGTGAATAGTTAATTGTGGTTACGTAATGTAATAGAAGAAACTAAGCAAGCAGTAACATTTAGTAAATCCTTACCCGCAATAACACAGTCAATGTTACAAGGTAACAATGAATCAATGGTGATAAAGCCTGGTAGAGGATATTACAGTAAGATTGAAAGCTATTACTTAAGAAGATGTTAAGAAACTTTACAATAAGTTACAAAATTAATTTCTTTTTTGTCATGGATCAAATAAACTACAGATAAACAAATTGATATTATTTTTAATGATATAATGTATTGGTTTCATTAAAGCCTAAAATGTGTTTAAAATTTGATGAAAAATTTGGTGATCTACTAGGTTTTGTTGATGATTTTAAAAATCCTTTTTATGGGAATAATTTTGAATTAATGTTAACCAAGACTACAATTTCTGATCATGTTCCTAAAATTACAAAAGCATTTGACAACATTTTAATTCAAGTGACATATTATTTACTTTTCCTACAAATGATTTGGTATCAAGTTATCCACTTACAAAACAACCTTTGCATAAACTCTTTAACAAAATCAATACAAATGAAATAAGAAAAATAAGAATATACATTACTGATAGCCAAAATCAAATTATAAACTTAAATGATAATCATATTCACTTGGTATTCTTAATAAAATAAAAAAGTCTTTTTTTCTTATATAGACATGACTAAACCAAAGAAAACATGAAAGCTATTTAAGGGTTAATTTCAATAAACCACAGGGAGAGAATGCCCTTCCCTTAAAGGAAGCTAATTTTATTAAAACACCAAAAGTAACTTATAAACCTATTGAATTCAGCTCAGAAATGTAACATCCTCCAACTAGCTTATTATGCCGTGTCTAACTACTGATAATGAATACTCGGTAAATTGCGGGTGAGGTGTTACCAAGTTGTTGAACCATCAGACCTTTCTCTCTTATTAACTAGTTATGTTAATTAAATAATTGAGTATTGACCATCACTGTTTAGGTGACAGAGCAGTATGACGTTTCCTCTTTGGTTCTTCCATGGGCTCCTGCCCAAAGCCGATCTCCACAAGAGAGCTCCTCTCCTTCTTAACCGATGATTGAGTCCACGGCACCACCTCAGCTCAACTGGAACTAATTATGTGTACCTTACGTTAGCTCGGTGCATGCACTCAAGTAAAGTTGTAACTGACTTAAACTCAAAGTTGTAAAGTGTNGTCACCTAAAAAGTGAATAGTTAATTGTGGTTACGTAATGTAATGGAAGAAACTAAGCAAGCAGTAACATTTAGTAAATCCCTACCCGCAATAACACAGTCAATGTTACAAGGTAACAATGAATCAACAGTGATAAAGCCTGGTAGAGGATATTACACTATTTGTCACCCCAGACCCAGTGCAGTTTCCTCCCAAATTGTTGCCAGATCTTAAGCAGAAATTATCAAACTAAAATCCATGATGAAATCTAAAAGGGGTTAGCATATAAATAAATTAGAGAAGATCAAACATGATTGGAGTAAGATGAATTGTATTGTGCATTCACTACAAGTCTCTCAAGTATTTATTACAATTTTTGTAAATTATCACCTGCTTAATGTTTACAACTTGCATATGAGTTCCATTGCAAAATTAAAAGTGCAATTACACGTAGATTTAGATTGAGGGGACATATAATAAATTGATTGAAATAACTGCACTAAAAAATATACAAATTGATTTAAAAGAAATTGATATAAATTGATAGCAGCAAATCACAAAATAATCAAAAGAATAAAATCAAAAACAGAGGCCCTGAGTGACTCTACAGTATGTATAATTGATCTTATTATTATACTGTAAGAATTTGGATCTAAAACAGATAGTGAACCTAAGTGTAGCTTTCCAGCTATTTGGTGACATGTTCTTATTTCAGTAAATGAATTGATTTGAAAGCTAAACAGATAAAAAATCCTATCTGTACATCTAGCATATGAGCAAAATTTCATTACAGGCTACCAACCGTAATGCATGAAGAATGGCTGATTGTGCAGCTGCTCCAAAAGTCCTTTAACTGAATTTGGGGAACACCTTGGAACTATTCATGTGTTTGAACATTTAGCTTTCTGTTATCATTTATAATCAAACCTGACAATACAAAAAAGATAAGTCTAGTGAAACTAAATTCATCACTTGCTAAATATATTACAGGCTATTTATAATCAAATTGCACAAACAGTAAAACAATCAACATGTACCTGTTCTTATTTTCAAAATTGTTTACAATTCTTTGTCTGCTTTGATTATGCAACATCATCACTAAATTAGCTGTACTGATTTTGTCTTTTGTCTTTTGTCAATCATTTTGCTGACAACCAATATCTTGAAACTACACTTGCAATTGTCTTACAGAAATTAAATGATAATTGTGTTATTACAAAAAATAAATATAATAAAATGAAAGTTTGTTAATAGTTTTGGTTTCTTCTTGTTTTAATTCTTTGTTAATCACCACATTATGCCACATTATCTTATTTTAGATCTAAATTCTTAGGGAATAATAAACATTGTTATACATATTATACATACAAACACCCTATTATCTTTATTACAGTACATTATTGAATTAATTAAGTGTGGACCTTTCAACACCTTCTTTCTGCTGGCCACATTGATTGTTCACATGTTACTTAGGATCAGGATTGTTTTTTACTTCTTATTTTGTAATATCTTCTGCATTATTTTTTCCTAATTGAATGATAATCTCTACTCTTTATGTGACATCATAGTATTTATTTTTTTGTTCCATATCTCACACTCAATTATATCATTTAATCCATGGAACATTATTACTATTTTGTTGGGCATTTGTCTTTTTCCTTCTGACCCATTCAATCTGTTTATGTAATGTTTGATGATTGTTGTACAGGTCCCAAGGAGTTACATTTCCCCAATGTAACCCGTTCATGATTGGAGTTCTTTATGAGTATTGCCTTTAACTTTTTGTACCATTCATTCAGTATTTTCTCTAGGGCTTTCTGTTTATTGCTTACATATGTGTTATCCTCATGCCAGAATGCTTTGACTATCTTCTTATCTTTAACTCTCCACATCAGTAGTACCATTGGAATATCAATTTTTGGTGGTTGTGTGTGCTGCAGCAATGATGTGAGTGTTTGCTGCTCAATTTGTTAATACTCTTGTACCAGATTTGGTGCTGTTGCTAATCCTATTGTTGCTGGAGACTTATTTTTCATATTCTGAATGTTTCCCCAAAATGAGTTTGCCAAGCCACTCTTCATTAGTTTCTGTGTTATGCTGTGTATTTTTATGTGATGCATTCTATGTGTAACACTAATTGGTTATTTGGTAGTAGCATTTGTTTGATTTCATCTCTTATAAATACTTCAGTATATAGCAATTTGAGCATTGATTTGGTTTGTTTCTCATAGACCTCTCAGAATATTCATTTCTTGCTTAATCATGATTTTAACTTGCAGATTTCATCACTCACTGGGACTGAGACTGTCCCATTTAGCCAAGTTCATATTGTTGATTTCCTGCTGTGTTTTCAGCGTCATTGTTATTGTTGTTTATTTTAACAGTTCATTCCCTCTCTATCTTTCCTGAGATAGCATGCTTTTTGTAGTCTGATAATATTTCTGTTTGAGAGTCATCACTAATCAGTTCTATATCAGGGTCTGAAAATTGAACACTGATATTCAATGCTCTAGATTCAGTACTGCTGACAAATAGTTGTCTAGAAGGACTTCTCTGTGTAGCTGTGGACTATTTGCCTAGTAATTGGCATTGAGTCTGTCTGGGGGTAAGTGGCATGAGCTGTTCATCAATTGTGGAGTCACTTTGCCTACCTAATGTAGCATCATCCAAATAAATCTAAGCTGCAAATGTTGAACAAAGATTAGAATAAGATCAAAAAAATGATGATTAGAAATATTGTATTAGATCAATTAGATTAATATGTATTATGCAACCAAGAAACAATATGTGTCAGAAATAACAGATTAGTAGCAGTTGATAATAATACTTTTTGGCAAAACAAGGAGGTGAAATCACTTCCATTATTTTTAGCTGCCATTTTGGCAGATGAAATTTCAGATTTCAAATCTACAGGTACTTTTCTAGATTTGCTATAAATAGAAACAAAACATTGTAAGCAATTGATAAAGAATTTTATTCAGAATTCTTATTTTGTTCTGCAATTATGGTTTGATTATTTAATATGATGTCAAGCTAAATGAGTGGTGTTTAGTAGTGGTCTGGATCCATCATCAAGATTGATTCTAGGGTCTTTGTGCCAGATTACAAAAGTGCACTTAGGTTAGGTATAGGGGTTTTTCTCTTGTTTAGCTGACTAGTGATCAGTCAGTACATGTATTAAAATAAATGAATTCAAGAAATGGTTGGATGACCAGAACCTAGGTAATATATTATTACTATTTCAGATCCAAATTAGTGACTATAAAATGACAGATAATGTGACCAAACATGTACTAATTAATAAATGTAGGTTAGGAAGCTGCTCAATATTAAACTATTTATTAAAGCCAATATATTTCAGTAATGGCTACATGTAATATTAATTAAGCAGCTAGTAACAGGTCTAGTTGCAAATACATGAAACACTTTTACAAAATAGATTCTAAGTCGAATTGTGTCTTGTCTTGAGTATACACTGAGCTAGGATAGGGTACACATAAGTTATATCAATGAACTGAGAGGTGGAACTCAACCAAATGGATCATTGAAGGATTGGTGAAACTGGATGTGGAGATCAGCTTCAGGCAGATGCCCATTATCAATCATTGGAGAGATTGCTGTATGGCTTCATCACCTAAATAGTGAATAGTTAAATCTAGTTACGTTATGTTAACAGAAGTAAACAAAAGCTAAACAGTATCTAGTTAAGTAAATCCCTACCTGCAAAGATATGACTGATGTTATATAGTAACAAATGATAAACAGTTATAATGCCTGGTAGAGGATGTTACAATAAGGCTAGTTAGCTGATCATAGGTTATATCTATGTTATATTATTTTGACTATGTAGGTGACCAATAAATAGACTGAGCATGTATTGTTATCTAAATGTAAGTTAGGAAGCTGCAAGTAAATATCTATTTTATTATCTATATTAATTAAAACCAATAGTTTTTTGGTAATGGCTAAAGTGATATTTATTAAGCAGCTAGTGACATTGCCAGATTGTGAAGTACAAATTACACATTACAAATTGAGTTTAAGTCAGTTACATCCAGCCTTGAGGGTTGCACTGAGCTGGATAGGGAACACATAAGTTGCTTTGATGAGCTGAGACTTGGAACTACTCAATCAACAACAAAGGCATACAAGTGTGCAGTGATTCGGAGATTTTGGCCATCCAGAGGCCACAGTGGAAGACAAGTGAATCACAGAAGAAAGTTGTGACAGTGTCATACTTAAATAGTATCAGATTAGTTGGAGTTAATGCAAATTATTAACAACATCTTATGTCAGAACAAACAAAGATCAGTACATCCCTACAGGCATTTAACAAGAAGTAATATTTAAAAGAATAAATAACTCTATGTTAACGCCTGGTAGCTGATGCTACATTATTCTTCTGTCTGATTTATTAGTATACTTCATGCAATCTAATTAATTACAACTGAATTGTAAATGGTAAAGTAATAAAAATTTCTTTTCAATCAATATCACTGAATGACAGGGTCAAAACCTGAAGCTGAACCATGCAATCCTGAACTAGTCAACGTCTTGTCATGATCACCAGATACTATGCAAATGGCTGTAACTCATGGACTTCTCTCAGTGACAGTGGTTTTTGTAATGTAGTGCAGTTTTTCCCACTGTTACTCTTCTTTAATAAATTTGTACAATGATTGTTCTTGTTATGATTTGTAATGAGGGTAATTGTGCAATCTGACTGTGTTAGTTTATTAACTCCGCTACATTTAAATAACCCAATAGATCAATAGCTACATGTTCCTGCATCATGTAAACAATCAATGTAGCTATCAGAGAGAAGAGGTCAAAAGGTCCACACTTAATTAATTGAATAGTTAACATGTAATGTAATAAAGATAATAGGGTGCTCACAGACACCTTGTATGTATAATAATGTTTATTATTCCCTAATAATTTTAATTTTGATCTGAAATTATATAATAACCTAGTAGCTATCCAGCTGTTTCATTGCATTTATTATAAGTGTCAATGGATTGATGGGAAAGCTAAGCAGTAATAACTCTTAACTGTAAACTTAACCTACAGGCACTTTCATAAACAGGACATCTGCCAAATGAATAATTGGATGCAAAGTCCAATAAATGAGTTTGGAGTTCCTGAGTACTACTTAATGTTTAGCTATTTTTTTGCATTAACAATCAAACCTGAATAATACAAAAAAAGTCCAAAGTAGTTTACATCATCAATCAAATAAACTCTTGCACCATATTTATAATGAAAGTTGCACAACCAACAACATGTACCTGTTTTCTAGTAAATTCTGATTTGTTTATATAAAACTTGTCTGCTCTTTTCACAATGTGTTTATTAATTTGCTTAGGATTTTCATCTATTACATTTTGTCAAACACTTTTGCAAACAGGTACTAATTACATAATAGTTCTTAGTTTTACAAATTGTAATTAATAAATAGGCACTAATCAAGGATGATAATTAATCACAAAAATATTTTTTAGTGTTTTCCTATTTTTATTCTTATTGTTCACCATGTTTGTGCTGATTATGCCACAATTCCATGTTGGATAATAAGTTGATTTAATTAATGCTACAGTTATATTGGATGTAAGAATTAAGAAAATTGAACTTCATGTGGGCACTCCACAAGCTGAAATAATTTCTTCTTTGCTTTTTATCATTTTTACTAATGATATGAATGTTTCACAGATATCAGTGCATAATAATAAGATTTTGATCAATTTCATGGATGACACATACCTAGTATCAGATGTGAGATATACCTCATGAAATGAATAAAAGTTGATACTCAATGTTGATAAAGCAAAAGAAATAATAGATTTTTCACTAAGCTGTCAGAATGCTACATTGCTCCATTCTACAGTAATTGGGGTTACATGCATTCAAACAGATGATGATGCAACATTTCTTGGATTTTTGCTTAGCAAAGACTTCAAATGGAATGCACATTAGATGTAGACTCAAAAAAGCAAATTCAGCTTTGTACATGTACAAACTTCCGAATTGTGATGTTCCTTGCAATGCTCAAAGAACAGATATGAAACAAAATGTCATAAGTCTAATTGAATACAGCAATCGAGCATTTGCTTCTTCCCTAGCTAAAAAAGACAAATGAAAATTTAAAAAATTTAACGTTGGGTAGAAAGTTTCTGCGAAACAACACTTCTCATCTCCATGAATTAGTGCAGATTACACAATAGGTTTCCCAACAACTTACTAAAATTCTGAGTGCTTAATGACTATGATATCATTCAAATTGCAATCTTAAACTTTAGACAGCAGCTAGCTGAGTATTTCAAAATGAAACAATATATATATATATATATATATATATATATATATATATTTATATATCACTCTTTGTAAATTAATAAAATGCCTAGGCATATTAAAAATTTAGCATTAAAAACTCATGCAACATGTAATTATTTAATGCATTCTAATTTCGAAAACCGAATCTGATTGCATTGTCAAGCTTTAATTTCATTGTTGTAATTTGGTATTTCAATTCTTTGAAATTTTAACTTTTAGCATTTTAATTCTTTGCAATACTCAATTTTGGTTATCACTTCCTATAGCTTTTAATTGTTTTGGGATTCAAACTAATTATCCATTCACATGTATGACAAGCATCACATTTTACTCACTTATTATATATTCAAATAATTATTTAAATTTTTGCAAATTCGATGATGAGATTTTACTAACTTTGAGTTAATAGATGGCGCTTTAACTGCATCACAAAAGCATTTGATATAGCATTTATTATTTACAAAATATCTTTCCTAAAAGCACTTTTGTTATGTATAAACTAGTGACAACGATTACACTAGATATAAATATAAAATCCAACATTATGACTTTATAAAATGGCATATCCGCAGCCATTGGACGTAGATGTTCGCCTCCAAACTGTAAGATATGATTTGTCCAAAACAGCACTGTGTCAGCACCATTTGGTAGATCTTTTATAGCTTCACTTGCCTTTTTTATATTTGATTTATAGGGTTCTGACATAAGATCATTAATGGCGTCTTGTAGGTCATCTGCTGTGAACTTATATCTGTCAAGTGGTTTACCAATTTTGCGCTTCTTAGCTCGTGCTCCATTGTATATTTGATCAGCAAGGAATCCAATTATTACTTGGGGTACACCATGATATATTGATTCCATTTGTCCGTTAGCTCCTCTGTGAGCCACAAATACTTTACATTTTGGGTGTGCTAAAACAATAATATTTTATATATAATATATTTCCGCAAAATAACTATTAAGAATTTAATAAAATTGCGAATACACTGTTGGAAAGTAAGGTTGAAGAATTTTGTAAGCCTATATTCAAGATAGTAGCTAAAGATTTGAATTCTAAAAAAAGAAGTGCGAAATTTAAATTTCAAAATTATAAAGGAAATATAACTATTGTTCCCAATCAAATATTGTTGGTGCAATTCCATAAATCGAAACAAGTATTATAATATTGCGCTTTTTAATAAACAGCTCTTAGAAAAGAATAGAATTTTAGTCAAATTTTTTGTGAAAATATGTTTAGAAAATTTTCTTACTAATATAGAAACTTTGCATTTTCTAAACTTAAGTGATTGCTCTTGCTATTTGATAGAAAAGATACACAAACCAATCATTTTTGATATAAGATGTTGAAGAGATATTGAACCTTTCTTAAAACAAAAATTTCAATACAATTATTAATTCTTGTGTGAACAATTCATTTATTATTATATGTAAATTTGCAAATATTATTTTTTAATATTTTTTACGATATAAGTCTTCTTTCCATATTGTACTACCATTTTAGATATAGGACAACTATGATGATCCTTATTGGAGAATTGGCAAAAATATAATTAAAATTGATAAAAATCTATTTCAAAAACAGTCCTAAACCTAAAATTTTTAGCGATAATTTTAAAGGATAAATAGTTTTTTTCACATTTAGAAGAATTTTCTCCTAGTCTATCAGAAACGAAAAAGTAGTTGAGAAGATTATTGATTTTTCTTTGAAAATTTGGAATTTCACTAAAATATGTATACTCTGTCAATCACTAAAGATTTATGTATTTGTACAGTTTTGAGCTCATTGAAGCAATAACGAACTTTGAATGGTTCTTGATATGTGCAAGGATATCCCAAACCGGCAACGGCCAAAGAGGCGTCAAATAACAGAACACAAAAGAAAGCCTCTCCTCTATCACGTGGTGCTTTCAGATTGAGCTTAATAGTTTTTGAGCTATAGGAATTTCAAAATCTTTTAAAGGATCATGTAACATCACACTAAGCCAGCAATTGATCATTCTTTGAATCCCAATAACCTAGCTTATTGTTGTGGGACCTCTGGGTAGTGCATGTTATCAATTGCAGTTATCACCAAATTACATTGCTTAAATGAATAACTCAATGTACTACATTTCAATTGTTATGATTGCTAAGGATAATTAACATTCATTTAAATCACTACAACTGCATCACCAGAGGACAAAACATTCAGCTTCCAATGGCCCTTCAGCCGAACTGAATTTTCATTTTCCATTCCCTCACCACAGGTACGTTGCAATCAAGTGTTTTACAAAAGTTCGTGAATACAGTTCTATCAATTTTTTTGTGATAGTGCTAACCGACATAATTTACTAGCATTCTTTATATATGCAAACGTCCTTACATATAATAACTATATGCAGCAAAGCATAAATTATTACCGATCTACAGCTGCTGCTGACCTATCATTACAATACAATCAACACTCGAATATTGGTCTTAGGTCTCACCTCACAAATTTGGATCTAAGATAGGGTTTAGCCTAGGTTTCTTCAGTCCAGCAGTTTAATTAATATAGAGTATTAAATTAATAATGACAGTGCTGACATCCATCGATAGGAAAGCTAGACCAAAAAAACTCCTATTCTTATTCTGTCCTAAATGCAGAGCAGAAGCACCCAGCAAGGAGTCTATAATGCTTGTATTCTCTGAAATCACAATACCACTAGAGCACAAAATAAGATAAGCTTTCTATTTCAATTAAAGATCTAAAATAAATCCGAGTCAACAAGCTGGATTTTATGTCACGTCTTAAAATAATTTATAGAAAAGCACAAAACATGTTTACTTTTATCAGTTGCCAAGCAACAATACAAAAGCCAAGTGATACAAGTCGCTAGCATTTTTATGCCTTTTAGTTTTGCAACTACTAAACGTCAAAACTTACTTAAAATATAAAAATTTACAGCAATTCTTTAATGAGCATTTTTATATTCTAAGACTAAGTTTTGAATTATTATAATAAGTTTCCTTAATTTATTGATTTGTAAAAATGATTTATACAACGTTGATTTGCTTATAAATTTAATCATAAAATAACTGTACCTCTCATGATAAAATAATCATGAAATTATGCATTAATTACTTTCATATGAGGATATTTTCGGCATTATCTCACAATCATGAGAAATTTTCTAAAATTCCCAGGCTATTTATGGATAAAACTATTTTATCATAAGAAGCAAAGTTATTTTACGGTTGAAGTAAACTGCGAACATTGATAAGCAAATCAACGTTGCATAAATCAATTTTACAAATCAATAATATTAAAGAAATTTATATTAATCATTCGAAAGTTTCAATATGTATACCTAAAAGGTCATTTTGTGGGAGCCAATCTTTAACCATCACATTTTCAGGATAATTATGGGAAGGATCCCCACTCTTGTGTCGAATCACCATTCGTTGCCGAATTCTGGATGCCACAATGAGGATTTTGTTCAATATATATTCAGGAATAGTCGCAATTCCAGAACCAAACGTTACCAAAATAAATCCTTCGTCAGCTTCATCAATGAACTCCTTAAAAGGAGATGACAATGGCTTTCCTGGGTTAGCTCCAAAAGAACCCAAGTGCCTGTAGTTGCTTGTTTCTAAGCGAGGAAAATCGCAAAATATTGGATCGAGATTCAAAAATATCAAAGTAGATTTGGACACCAATTCTTCAATACTTATTTTAGCATCAGGAAACATTTTTTTCACTAGATTTGGATCATATAGTGAAGGTACAAATACGTACTTTGTCAATAAGAAAGCGAATGAATTTATGAATCGGGTGATGAATGAAGAATTCTCATCGAGTATTTGGAATAGGGGGAAGCCCTCGTTTGTAGGAATTGCAGGTACACTAAATTGATCATGTTAATGAGTAAGTCTACTGAATATTTACTCAAAAGTGCAGGTGAAATATCGCTATAACACATAGAATATTCTTATGCAATAGACTCATATAATTTAAGCATAAAATTGATGCACATTCTTTATGCAATATGGAATGATATTTCATAAAATTTTTCATGAGTTTTGTGTTTCATTGTTTAGTTTTAAGCATACCATGAGTTATTCTGCTTTAAATGAATTTGAAGAGGCAAAGAGAATATATTGATATGGATTTTGACAACGGACAATTTGCAATAATCGCTCAGTGGTTTTTGCTAGGATTTGATATTAAGCTTATGATAATGCATGTGAAAATTTAAACCTCTGCTCTTTGTCTCTTTGAGATTTAACTGAAGTGTGCATAAATAAAAGAGATGTTGATAAAAAAGAATTTGGTACACACCACCTTGAGAGATTATAAAGCAACATAAATGATATATATATATATATATATGTATATATATATATATATATATATATAGTTAATAAAGCTCAAATATTCTTCTAAAGTGTAGTAAAATTCTCTAAGTTAAATAATAATATAATCTAACGATGATAAAAAAAGCTCTTAATGTTTTCGCAAAGTTCAAATATTAATATTAATGAGTCTAACAGCAAATTCATTTGCACCATGTTGCTATTTGACAGAACACTTGAGATTGATGGACTAGTTGCTTGTGATAATTGAAGAGATTTCAATGCATTGCTTAATACGATATAATTACACACTAGGGTGCTCGTTGATTCACCCCACTGCATTTTAAAGCAACTGCTTTATCAATGGTGGCGGCTATAGGTGGGCAAGGTGGACTTGATCCACCTTGAAAAATACAATATTAAATGGCAAAGCAATACTAATTTAATATCCTAATTTTGTATTAAATAAACAGAGTATGATATTGCAAAAACAATGTAGTTACAGATAGCTAAAATGGAGAAATCTTAATGAATAAAAACAACATTAGAGCAGTAAATACAATTTTTAATGCTAATTTTGCCGTTTGGCGGTGAGTTCTAAATTTACAATTTATACTTTATCCAATTGTTCATCGGAATGCGGAGCAAATTGCCTTCATCCACCTCTCCCTTAACCCGAATTATCCTGAGTTTTTATATTNAATTAAAAAAATAATCAATTTTTAATGTGAAAGATTCAAAAAGCCCTGTGTTGCCATATGGCAACGCTAGGCATTCACATTACAAACGGTGAAATTGCATGAAGCATTTTATGCACAAACCAAAATCACATTTAATGCAAGAAGTGCGCATAATTTCTTTGCAATTGTTTGAAGCACATCTTCTTTTCTTTTCATTAGAAATAATCCAATGATCTTTTTTATCAAAACGTACAAATTCAGGCACTCTTGACAATC
>CABFPE010000112.1:1027037-1051439 GCA_900660155.1 Hofstenia miamia | reverse complement strand
TTATATATATATATATATATATATATATATATGATAACTGTATTCACTGGCCATTAGAGAAAGATTCTGTGAAGTTGAATTTTCGTTTTGTCACTGATGTCTATAAAATGCATTAACTATTCATTATTAACTATTTATTATACTTGATCTATTGAACCAATAGTATCTCCACAAACAGTAACTGCAAAAGCAGAAGATTGTAAATGCCTCCCTGATATGTGTTTGATATCACAGTCATCTAAATCTGAACAAACATCTGTATCATTTCCATCAACTGGAGGTTCAATTGCTATAGAGTTAATATTATACTCTTCCTCATCATGTATTATGAGCAGTTCTTCAACAGTAAAACGTTTGCTAAATTTATAGTAAAAATGGTTTGAGGGACTAGTGTTGCCATATGGCAACGCTATTAAAAATGTATTCATAATCATAATTTGCAAGGCTTTTGTATATGACATATATCAATGTGTAAAGGATAGTCTAATATTCATATTTCATGTGCTTTATTTCAATTGTTTGCATAATGTATTCATAGGTGACAAATAAACACTTACGTTTTATTAGTGGACATTTTCTACAATATAACTTGTTGAAAGATTGAATGTTTTTGTCAGATTTTGAAATAAACTATTCAAATGCGCGGAAAGCATTAATACAAAGCACTGTGCAAGACATTTGTCAAAATATCTATAAAATTCTATATTATATCATTAAAAACATTAGTGTTGCCATATGGCAACGCTAGGATAATTCGGGTTAAACAAAGCATATGCAATACTGTTAACCAACGGCCAATCAAAAACTGGGCACATTTGCAAACGTGGAATAAAATGAAATAGTACATCTTTCGAAAAACAAGTGTTCTGAATTAATTCAATAGTGCCTATAAAAGGTGGTGTGTAGGACGAACTCTGTTTAACGACTCTACATTAAATGACACTTCAATCGCCTCGCCTATCGTCTCAAAGCTGGCCAATTTTAAAAATTCAGCAATTTTCTTAATTTTACTTGCAGACACCCTAAACATTTTCAAAATCGAAAAAAAGATTTTCTAGATTTATCGAGGAAAAACCGAATGGTGCAACAACTTTAGAGGTGGGATAGAAACTGACAAGCTGTATGGCTTACTAAAAATAGCTTACTTTGTAAACAATTTCCAAATCTTTGATGTTTTTTTACATTCAGGCCATTCAATGTCATAGCTGGTGTTACTCTATCAAAGATCGGCCCTGTTTTTTTGATTATACTAAAGTACTGACAAATACCTACTCGAATATTTCAACCTTCTACATTTAGTGTGGTGCACCCTGCACCTAATGGCACACGACGCTTCTGTGCTTTAGTTATAGAAGTGCCACTAACATTTTTAAAATAATGCATTTAAAGGAATGTAGTTGACTTAGGGTAAATGATTAGGCACAAAAGTAGAGTTAATTAGAATTTTATAAAGATGAACATGAAAAAGGAACCATTATATGTAGTTTCATCAGCAAAACATGACATTGAAAAATTAACCATTTCTTGGATGTGTCATTACCTCCTATATAAAGTTTTGAAGAAGGCAGTGGATGCGCCCTTTAAAAAATTCCTGCCCCAATAATAGGTTTCGATCTACAGAGATTCAAAAAATTTGGAAATGGATGTTTCCCAACCAAAATATGGTCACAAATAAGTCATTCATTTCATTCCATATTTGGAAAAGAAATAGGCAAACTTTTGATAAATATTACAAGGACCAACTCTGATATCAATAAGCAACATATATGCAGTAGGCCGAAATCCCAGAGAAATGATTTATCAGGGTTAGAAACTTTTTGTTAAAATTTTTTACTTCTTATTTCACTAAATTTTCATTTTCATTACAGTTTACTACCTTACTATAAATTTTTTACAGTATATATATATATATATATATATATATAATATATATAGAAGAAGCGCTTTGCGTATGTACCTTTTTTGAACTACAATTGATAAACTGTTCACGACCGAACAATCAAACATGGATTTGAAGTCAATTCGCAATTCGTATATTCTGATTGATTAATTTCAGTTGCCATATCATAGGTCAAGTTATTACATTCTAACAGACTAGTATCTACTCTCAAGTAGGCAGAAATATTCAATTCACCATATTTACTGCACATGTAACAAGAGAAAACAACCTATTCACTTTCAAGGAGATGTTATAGCAATTACCAATGATAGAGAATGTGTAGTGTATAATTGCATAGACACAAGACAACATGGGAGTGGAGGAATTAGAATTAGTATGGCAGTGACGGCCGGAGTGAAAAAAAGTAATAGTCATTAAAAGTACCATTGAGAATTGAGCCAACCAGCTAAACTCCAGGGAAAAGCGCTTCCATGTAGAACCCTGAGGCTACCTACAAGGCGCAATACACCTCCGTACAGTCTCCCTCTTCCCCATATCGAATTTAGCTAAACATTACCATTACTTTCATTTATGAATATAACAGAGAGTAACTGAATAAAGTTGTAGTAAAACTTTTATTAACCGATTGCACACATTCCCATTCAAAAATCAACTGTCGCAAATGCATCCTAACTCATCCTATTGATGTCACAGGTGCCTCATATCCTAGTGAGACGCTTTTAGGATGCTGCTGTTCTACAGATGTCTCATTAGGTTATTGCTGATACATCTCATGAGATTACATTGAAATACCATTTCAGAATAAATTTATAATTCAGCAATGTAAGAATAATGTATTCAAAATAGCAGTACTAACTCTGAATTGTTTGAAAATTAGTAAAACTTCTTTTTACTATATAATCTTTTATGTTGCATCAAGAAAATTATTTCTAGTTTTATTCAAAATTGAAATGTTTAATTTGAATTTATTATTGCTAAAGTTATGACTAAATTCCTAAAGAACATATAGGAAGTTTTAATTCTATTGATCATACTGAGTAAATTAGTATTTACATGTTAGTATTTAATATTGTTGACTGTGAGTCAAATTGATTTGTGGTATGCATTATTATCTGCATCTGTGCAAAACCTTTGTAGTATAGTTTATTCATTGCTACTTAATAAATTTGTTAATGATGAACTGTTATATGCACTTAAAATGTACTGACCTAGTATATTTTGTTGTTATAAATGATGTTGCTGTGACAGTCATTCACCTACTTCTTTCTGACATCTTCAAAGCATCTCATTGCAATACAATCTCAAACCCATCTGCTGAGACAACCTGAGAAAGCCTTATTGGGACATATATTGTCTCAATCAGACATTCTAGAGATATTATTTTGGACGGACATTAAGACAGATTTAGGATCATTTTAGGATGCATTGTGATGTTCTCATGATGGAAAAATCAATGATAATAATTACAGAATGAAGCTGCTGCTGCCAATGCCACACGCCAATCCAATGCTGCACATGACAGCATTAATGTTGAGAAAGTTTTTAATTTGACAGCAGTTGCAATAGGTTCTCTACATCATCTAGTAGTTTCGGTGTTCTAGTATTTTCCAATCTGATTTCTGTGACGTCTTCTTCACATGTAAGGTTAGATAGTGTTTCCAAATTTGTTGTTTAATTCTTATGATATTTGATGTACTTTAGATTTCTGACTGGAATGGGAATGAATATGGACTGGCAAACATTGTTCAGGTGACTTTGAAAGATGTTGTAATACATCCTATAGAGTCATAGTGCCATCAAAGTATCTAGTTTGGCGTTGGGGAAAAAGAACTGGAACATAGATGATAATGACTGGTGGTGAGTAGTGTTTTGTATAAGAGATTTAGGTTTTCATGATAATATCTTCTGTCATTTGATCTGCATCATTGATTTATGCATTTATCATAGTAAAGATCTCTACCCTTTTAGATATGTTGTAGTATCTGATGTTTTCTTGAAGCAAATTGGCCTATATGATGTCATTGATACTGTTGAACAAGGAAAGAGGTTTTACTTTCTTTTGTGCAATCCTTGCTTTTAGATTTACTATCTGTATTTTAAGGGGTTATTGTTGACCAGTAAACAGTAACCTTGATCCCAATTTTTTAGTGTAGAAGCAGTGTCTTTGAATGCTTTTGAAGTTTATCATTTCTTGAGCTGTATTGAAATATAGTTTGTGTGATGGAATTCCGCATTTAACATGTTTTGCATGCTTGTCTTTTGTATATGGGATGAATAGCAAAATGCTGATAAGTAGAGGTGGGATGCATAAGTCATTGCTTTTTGCAATTTGGTTTTTGAGTTCATGCCAGTGACTGCAGGTTTCTGTTATCTGACCAGTGCTGGGTAATTCATCTTTTTATGATCTATATCTGGTAGGATTTTGAGGTGACTTGTTTTCATGAGTGATTCTTTTACCTTTGTGGTATGAGAAAGCATGTGCTGGTACATTCAATGTTGAAGACAATTTGTTGGTTTGGGCACATCAGTGTCTCTATTTCTTGTTTGGTGTAAGCTTTTGCAAATAGGTTCATTTTAATGAGCTCAATGTCAGATATTTTATCTGGAGCAATGTTTTTATAGTGATGCATATTTCATTTTTTTGTGTAAGATCATTTTGTCCATTAGTAAGTTCTGTTTTCTCCTCTAATCCATGTTGGTTGAGAGATGACTTCTGTTTTTGATAGTTTTTCCTTCATGATTTGGTTGATTTTTGCCTGGATTGTGGGCAATAGTAAGATAAAAGATTCTGCAAGCAGTTGCAACATAGTTGTAGTTGTGATTGTGTGTTGTGAGGTTTTCATTTGAGGAACATAGCTGTGATTAGTGGAGAGAGGGTATTAGTAAACATTTGAAAGTGTGTTTCAGATCTTGTGCCCCATATGTATTTATATGTGTGGGGGTGGAGGAGATTGATATCCAATTAGTGTATGCCCAAGTTGTTTTGTAGGGTTATCAGTGATGTTCTGCCAAGTGGGTTTTCTTTGTTGATGTAAAATCTTTTCAACCCTTATTTTTTGTGAAATAGGTATAATTGCTCTAACATTTATCCTTTTCATGTATACCAAAGGGTGAGGGATTCCATAATCACTCCCAATCCACATTGTATTATTTTACTTAATATGGTTTCCCCAGAATTTCTAGGATTACTGCCTATAACACTCTTTTTAGATCAAAAGTACATGATGTTGTAGGGTTGAAACTTGATGCTGGACCATGCAAGAGAAGAGAGTTCCAACTTGGCAAGGATTGGTGAAGGACTCATTCTTCATGGAAACAGCAGGATTTGCCAACAGGACTCACAGTGTGTGAATAGTGTTCTAAGTGAATTTATTGCATTCACTACCCTAATTATTGTCACTATGCAAATAAAGAATGATGATGTAACCAGGATGCTTTAGCTTGTTATCTTTCCTTACATTTAATGTCCCTATATTTATAGGAATATATAGGGCCCTAGCATACATGTGAGTAATCAATGCTTTTGGTAGAAAATATGAACTGAATAATGGTCAATAGACCAAAATCAAATCTGATGCAATAACAATACAAAGAATATAAACCAAATGGCAATGATCAGGGCTTGTAGGCACCTTGTATGTATAATAGGTTTTATTAGAGTAAACAACAAATTTGGATCTAAAACAGGTTTGCCTAATTTGAGTGATCAGAGACATTTCTTATCAGTGAGTGAATTGGTAGGAAAGCTACAACAGATAAAAACTCCTATTTGTAACTTAATCCTAAGAGCACATCAGAAGTCCCAGCTACTGCACTTTTGAAAGGCTGATCTGTGCAACTGCTCCTAACTACCTTTAACCAGATCTGGAGACCACCTACAGATTACTCTCATGCTTGAACATTTAGCTTTCCATTATTTAATTAAATAACCCCAAAAAAATAGCAGAGTAAATCCAGTAAAATTTGTTTATTACCATCACAAATTATTATTGCATATTTATACTAAATTTCAGTAAAAAATTAAACAATTGGCAAGTACCTGTTGTAGAATCTTGACAACCTTCCAACTAATAAAGCTTAACTTAATTTAGGAGCTGCCTTAACAATTTTCCCTCCTTGACTAGTATGGTAGGTGACAGATTCCAACTTTCCATCTCTCTTCCTTTACTCTAACTTTGTGTTGCATATTAATTACAATAATATCTATTCAACTAACATTGGTACATAAACTAACAGCAAGTTCTAGTTTTGATCTACAAGAATATCATATAAAAAAGGGGGGTCAACTTTAGAAATTTTTGAGATATTAGGGTCTAAACATGGTCAACACGGGTCAAAAAAATTTTTTAAGGACAAAATTTTTTTTTGATTTTATTGCTTTAAACAACTGGAAATGGCTTAAAAACCATTTTGGTGAAATAAAAATTTTTTTGATTTTCTCATAGTATATTTTTTTAAATTTTTTAGACTCAGCTGAGGTACCAATATTGGTTTTATCGACTTGAAACATATACCATTTGAAAGTCCTAGTCTTAATCTACTTGAATCTGCAATAAAATAGGTTTGTCATTCTTGAAATTTGTGAGAACCAGGCCTTCAAAGATGGTTTATTTTTTTTTAAAATTTTTTTTTTAATTTGATTTTTTAATGTTTATTTGATGCCATGGTATTGGTTTAGGGTCAGTGAGCATGGATAAGTGGTTCGACACCACTAGGGTTTACTTTTAGGGTGAGTACTAATTTAATAATTTTTCAGTGGAAAAAGTCAACATCATTCAGAAAAAGTCAACAACATTTTTAGGGATGGTCTATAAATAACTCAGGTTATATCATTCCTATGAACATGATCTTTTGCCAGTGTGCTATATTCAGGACTCTGTAGGCCTATGTAGGCCAACCCTGGTGTTGACTTTTTCAGGGGACTGTTGACTTTTTCCAAAAAACCTAATTTACTAAGGAAAAAGTCAACAGGGACCTGACCTGAGGCAAAGCACAAAGAGGAATTGAAGAACTAACATGTAACAATTAATTCCAGCTGACACTTGAACATCAAGAAAAACACCAACTTCATTGCCAGTGACTCAGTGCTTGAAACAATGTGTGAGAATACAATAGTGACAGTGTGCAATAACTTATTAATTTAGTGCATTGATTGTTCTTGTTATCAATGAAGTTGTAATATAAATAGAATTCACAACCAGGATGCATTAGCTTGTTATAATTCCCTACATGTAATATCCCTAAATATAAATAGATACATGTTAACCTATTATACATGTGAACAACCAATGTAGCCATGAGTGAAAGGGAAAGTTGGTAGTTCAGTCTGCTGATAATTACATATAATGAAATCAATACAATACAATACAAACAAATCATGAAATTTCCTATGAGGGCTAAATGAAAGATCATAATGTAATAATATGAACAACAAATGATAGGAAAGCTAAAGCAAATAAAAACCCCTATCCTTATACCTAACCTAAGAGCAAATTGGGTAAGCACTGGCTACCAGCCACACAGCTGTTTGAATGGTGAACAAATTAATGTTGGTGCAAAGCTGTTTCAAAGCTCCTGTTAAATGAAGTTGTGGACCACTGTTTTGAATACCCTAGTGCTTGAATGTTTAGCTTTCCATGACAATTAATAAAATAACCTGACAAAGAAAAGTAAAGTAAATCCAATGAATTTATATCATCACCAAAATAATAAATTGCATGACTTATATACTTGAAATTATTAAACATTCAAATATTTAGCTAGTACCTGTTAATCTAAGTTGTTGACAATTTTCAATTCTCTGATTTTACTTCATCTGCCAAATTACACATGTCAGCATTAATTAGCATTTGTGACTTTGGCCTTTCACCATTTGTCAAATATGCTGCCAAATTAATTAATATGAAAATACTGCTTTATAATTTTACAAATTAATTAACTAATCATAATCATGTGTGTACAATAAATATTTATTTCAAAATTCAGTCTTAGTTCTTTCCTCTATTTCTCTCAACTTGACCACATGATTGGATTATGTTACACTTCTCTTTAGTGTTGTTGACAATTTTTCCCTCTAATTCTTCATCTGCTATTTATTTGTCAGCATTAAATAGCTTATGTGATTTCATCTTTTGTTATTTTGCCAAATGGTTGCCAATATAATTAATGTCAAACTACACTGTATAAAAAGTTGTACAAAATAAACATCAAATAATAATATCTGTGTGTTTACAATTTAATCAATTAATCACTTTTAGTATTAGTTCTGTCCTTATTTTCTCTTTCTTTGACCACACACACAGATTATTCCACATTGATTTCTCATATTATGTGTTTCTTATATGTATTGATTGTGTAACATAATCCAATCATGTGGTCAAGTGGAGAGAATTAGAGGTAAGAACTAAGACTAAGTTTAGAAATAAATATTTATTGTACACTCATGATTAATATTAGTTAAATCATTTGTAAAATTGTAAATCAGTATTTTCATATTTATTAATATTAATTTGGGAGTACATTTGACAAATGGTAAGAGACCAAAGTTGCAAATGCTAATTAATGCTGACATGTGTAAATTGGCAGCTGAAGGAAAATCAGAAATTAGAAAATTGTCAACAACTTAGATTTAACATGTACTAGCCAAATATTTAATTGTTTAATAGTTTCAAGTATAAAAGTGGTGCAATTTATTATTTTGATGGTGACTAAAATTCATTGGATTTACTTCATTTATCTTTGTCAGGTTTATTTATTAATTATCATGGAAAGCTAAACAGTCAAGCACTAGGTTATTTGAAATGGTGGTCCACAACTTCATTTAATGGCAGTTTGTTACTATATTATGATCTTTATGTTAACCCTCATAGGAAACTTCCTGACTTGTTTGTATTGGATTTCAGTAATTTCATTATATGTATTTACCTGTAGACTGAACTACCAACTATTCCTTTTATTGTTGGCCACATTGGTTGTTCACATGTATATTAGGTTAGCCCCTGTACATATTTATCTGTAGGGGTATTACATGTAAGGAATTATAATAAGCTAATGCATCCTGGTTGCAAATTCCACTTATATTACAAACTCATTAATAACAAGAACAATTGATGCAATAAATTAGTAAGCTATCACACACTGTCACTATCATATTCTCACACATTGTTTCATACATTGAGTCACTAGCATTGTGGTTGGTGTTTCTCTTGATGTTCAAGTAGCAGTTGGAATTAATCATTATCTCATAGTTTCTTCAATTCCTCTTTGTGCTTTGCCTCAGGTCAGGTTTCAACCCTGTACATTGTACCATCTATCTCTTGTCTTGCACCTAAATTAATGTTGTTAATCCAAGCTTCAATATTAGTTGATCAGATATTATTTGAATTAATAAGCAACACAAAGTTAGAGTAAAGGAAGAGAGATGGAAACTTGGAATCTGTCACCTACTGTACTAGTTCAGGAGGGAAAAATGTTACAGCAGCTCCTAAATTAAGTTAAGATTTATTAGTTAGAAGGTTGTCAAGATTCTACAATTGACTGTTGGAATTCCTTTAGCAGAGATGTCAAGATGATGGTTGTTTGTAGATTTCAAATGCCTTTTTCTGAGTAAGCTGTTTGCAGTTAGTTTTGGTAATGGGTATTTCCAGAGTGTGATTTTCAGTTAAGAATATAGATAGAACCCATATTGTAATGGTCATGTTGGTTTTGGACACCTGTTTGTTTGAGAAAAGTGAGGTGTGTAAGTCTGTTTTGCATCTGTAGTCTGTGGCTTTGTGATGTTTTTGAGCAGTGTTTTGATCATGGGTTTGTATGTTCTGGAAGAAGACTCAATATTAATTAGAAGCCATTGTTTGTGTTTTTATTGGGATGTTTTTAGTAATGACAATTGTTCATGAATGCTATTGTCTCCTGTTTTTGCTTAAAGTTGAATCAGCTCTTGATATTTGTTAGCATTGTCTGAGGATAATTGGGATCAATGATTTTGTATGTTTGTGCTTGCAGCATTATGCCTATTGCTAGCCATTGCTCAGTAATGATGTGGTATTGAGGCATGAAGAGATGTAGCAGAATGTCTATAAGAATGAACTTTGTTATGGAGTTCTTGATTTTCATGGCTGCATGTGCAAGTGTGTTTTTCTGGATTATGTAAAAGAATTCCAAATAAGATTCCAGATCCAATATATTGTTGGGAATAGGTTTTTGTGTTTTGATATAGATGAAGTTGACGTTGATATTGTAAGTTTATTCATTGTACTATTTTGAGATCATCCTTGTCAGTAGTGTAGCATAATCCATCACATAAGCTTCTGAAAACCAAGATTGAAGAAAAGGAAAGAAAGAAGATGAGTAAACTCAATTGAGCAACTTAAGTGATGAAATCTGCTAACCAGGATTTATAAATCAAATATAAAAATGTATGAGCAAATACTTGCTGACAAATTTATTTGACAAAAATCTGAGAGTGAAATTGCTTCTCATTACTTTTAGTAAACTAGGCAGAAGAGCCTTAGTAATTCAAAATTCAAATCAACAGGTACTTATTAAATTTGAAAGTATAAATAGATTAGAAACATTGTCACAATTGTTTACGTATATTCTTCAGAAAGCTTATTTTGCTATTAAATCTGGTTTGATTAACTATTACAAAAGTCTAACTAAACAGTTTGTGCTGAGTAGTGGTCAGGATCCTATGACAGGAACAACTCAAGGTTCTTTGCCCATGATCATGAAATGCATCTAAGTTAGGTGCACAGTTAAGTGTTTTTGACATCTGTTTAGCTGGCTATTGATTGTTTTCCATTATGTATGTTATAAGAAATTTGGAAATGGCTAGTTAGCCAAACATAGGATATATCTTAGCCCTTTTTAGATCTAATTGTTGACTATAAAGTGACCAATAATGAGACTGTTATTATATTAATTATCTTATTTAAATGTAGTTTAGGAAGCTGCTATTTATTTCATAAGTTATTTGAATGCTAATAGATTTTCAGTAATGGCAATATATTAAATATGTTAATTTGTTAACAAAGCATCTATTGAAATGTCAGATTGCATGAAACTTTTGTTGGTTTATTAATTAGAACTGAAGCACAACATCACATGATTCAAAGAGATTTTAAGTTGAGTTGTGTCTAATAATTAGTAAGCATCATCATAGGTTATGGTACACATAATAAGCTTCTTTGAAATGAGTGTCAGAGATACATTTAAGAAATTGGATTACTGGATCTATTGCTGACAAGAAGAACAGCATCAGGTGGATGCCCAATGAAGAGGATAACTGTGGAGAGACCTCACCTAAATACTGATCATTAATACATCTGCTAATAAAAGTTAACAGAGAACTATTACTAATTTACAGAGCAATTGAGAACAAATAGATCCCTTCCTGCCAAATTAATTGAGAACCAAACTATCTGATTTGGATATCTTGACATTGGGCCTGCTAGGAGATGCTATAGTACATTTAAGTTTGTATATGAGGTTTAATGAGTCCCATGTGATGTTAATTTGTTCAATGGCTTATTGGCATTCTGGTTTTTTATCAATTTGAGAATGTTTTTCAGTTCAAAATTGTCATCAAAGGCTATGTAGACTTTGCTGCAGAAGTACTCTCAACTGAGTTTTTCCATCATTTTGGTAGGGTAGAAGATAATTGTATTGATTTGCAGTCATTTACTAGCATCAATAGTAAAAAACAGAGTTTCACTATTTTGAGGTGATTTTCTCCAGAAATAGTCAGAAATAGTTTTTCAAGTTTCTTCTAAGAGATTGTGGTTGGTAGCATATCTACTGTGGTGAGTTGTAATAAAATAAAGGTGTAGTAATACAACATCTACTATGGACATTTTCTCTTTGTGGGCTAAGAAAGATTGTAACTGATAGCTGCTGGAAGTTGATGCTGATTCTGTGGATATCAGCTGTAGAATACCATGTTTAATAGGGATGTGAGACTTAGATGTGGAAGTGCCCACCCTTTTGTGTTGTTGGGAGTGAGATGACAATGCAGTTGCTGAATGCTCAGCATCAGTAGCTGATAGTTAACTGCAACTAGAAATTTCCAAAGTTGATTCAAGTATATTTTAAGTGCCATGACTTTCCCTTATAGTTGTTAAGTTGTTGAGTACCATTAGTTGAGAAGAGCATTCTCCATATGCATTGGTTATCATGACTTCTCCATTGAATGGTAATTTAGAGGTAAGTCTTACAAAGCACCAATGGAAGCGCTTGAGTATTAAATTTTCATCAAATATAAATTCCAAAGCATGGCTGCCCTTTGTTACAAATGATATCCTGATGTTTCTATCTTCTTTGATAGTTAGAGTACAGTTAGAGTAATTCATTTGACAGGTGTTTTTGGTGAGGAAATCTCTCACTAGGATGATATCATATGGGGAAACTGGTTTTGTGTGTTGATGATATGTATGTTTTGTTTAAACTTCATGTTTTGAATTGTAATTAGAGCATCCTTTACTGCTTTGACATTTATGTAATCTCCCAAAGCATTAATAAGTCTGGATTCATTTTTTGGTTATACCATCTCTAGTCCATCCTATATTTTGTACACAGGTATCTACCATGATAGTAATTGAAGGATCAGTGTTGACAGTTGCTTTGAGATTGCAGCTGTTTATTGTTATTGGGATGAGATTTCATTCTGAAAAGTCTGTGACAATCAAGGAGTCATGACACAGTCTGGAGTTGGTGCCATTTTTAGTTTAAATCAATCTTCAGTATTATTTTCTTCCTGCATTTGTTTGACATCTTTGATTGGTTTTTCTGTGATTGATTTTTGAAATGATTCCTTTTTAATGAAGGGTTGTCATTGTTGATTTTGTGTACTGGATGACCACATTGATGATTGATGCATTCATTGTTTTCCAAGGTTAATTGAATTTTGACTGCTTTTTTTATTAGAAATTGAATGTTCTTGTCAATATTGCATTTATTTTCAAATTGAGTTTTCATGGATTTAGGAATGTAGCATAATCCAAAACTAATCAAGCTGCTAAAGAAAATAGTCAGTCAAAGAAGAATTAAGATTGAACTGAAATTTGAGTAAAAATGAATTATAAAATAATTATCATCTTAGATTACTTTTGTATAATGCAACTAAGAAATTATCAGTGAAAAGATTAACACTTAGTACTTGTTGATTCAACTAATTTGGCAAAACAAAGGGGGTGAATTCATTTCCATTATTTTTAGCCATCTTGGCAGACAAATAATTTGAAATTCAAAATCTACAGGAACTCTTTGAATTTAGATATAAATAGAGCAAAATCATTGTAAAATTTGTTGAAGAAAATTTTTTGAAATTCTTATCTTTAGTTTGTTAGAGTTTGATTATTAATTAGAATGTTCAGCTAAACAGTTAGTGTTCAATAGTTGTGACAATCCCACAACAGGAATGATTCTTGTTTCCTTGTTCCAAACCATGAACATACACTTAGGTTAGGTATATGATTAGGAGTTTTTACTTCTATTTAGCTAACTATTGATCCTTTCCTACATGTATGAATGATAATGAATTCAATATAAGACTGGTAATCCAAACATAGGTTTTCTGTATTTATATTTAAACTAGATCAAAATTAATTACTATAATTTGACTGATAATGTGACCTTGTATGTATCAAATATTATATTTAGGTTAGGAAGCTGCTATTTATTTATCTTATTTAAATAAAGGCAATATGTTTTGGTAATGGCTAATTACATATTTATTTAAGCAGCTAGTGACAATCAAGTTTGCAAGTATATAGTACAGTTCACAAATTGAAACTAAGTCAAATTGTGTTGAGCCTTGAGTAAGCACTGAGCTGGAAAGGGCACACATAAGTTGCTTTACTGAGCTGAAAGGTGGAACTTATTCAATGGAAATGGAAAGATGTGGTTGTTACTTAATTTGGAGATCAGCTTCAGGCAGATGCCCAACCATAGACAGCTGGCAAAGATAAAGCAAAGCTTCCTCACCTAAATAGTGCTTGTTATATCATCCATTAATTATAGTTTTTGGAGTTTAATAATATAGAAGCTAAGCAGTTTAAGAACAGTACATCTCTACCTTCTAGTATACCACAACAATTATATTGTAATAATGGAGAAATTGGATATCAAAGCCCTGTAGAAGATGCTACAGGAAGTCTAGCATCTACATAGGAGTATAGATCCTGTTTTTAGTAACATTCCTCTCCTGGGAGAGTTGTATTAGCATATCAATTTTATAGATATAGTTGATTATGTCTTCATCCTTTTGTAATTTACAACTGTAGAGCTGAATTCAATATTATTATTTAGTACACTCATTCTCAAACTGGTTACTCATAGATTGAGTTAACTTATTATAGTTAGTTTTGATCAAGGAATCAAGATTTAAATAGAGTTGTAAAGCACAGTCTTTCTCTCTAGTGCCATGTTGGTGTAGAAGGTATATTTCCAACAGTATTTTGTTTAATATTTCACATTTGACATAATATTGCACCCATAGGGCATTGATATAAATAATAACAGTCATCTACACATAGTCAATTGATTTAGTATGTAAAATTCTGCAATTTTTGATGACACACTAACCACAGAGCATCTTTAAACTGTTCCAAGGTATTGCATGCATGTAGCAGAATTTTTAAAAAATTGAGGAGTTTGACACAGCTATAAATGTGGATTTATCCATAAATCTTGATGTTGGGTACAGGACACCTGGGAGTGACAAAATGTTTAGTTGATCCACAATGGAATGGCTGTGCAAAAAACTGAACTGAGCTTCTGAAAGCAGTCTATTTTCTATTAAATAATCTGGCAAATATCTGTTTATAAGCCTTTCTAGCAACTTGCCCACATTAGATGTAATTCAGATCAGCCTGTACTTGTTTTTGAAGATAGGGGTGACATGAGTGATTTTCCATTCCTGAGGGACTTTGCAGGGTTTGAGAGATTGAAGCAATAATAAGAAAATAGGATCACAAATGGAAGCAGCACATATGCAAAGAAAAAGATTGCTAATACCATCAGGACCTGTTGATTTTAATAAATCAAGAGTTCTAAGGAACTGTGCATTGTTCCAATTCCAATAGGCACAGAAGTAAGTAGCTTATTTGTAGTTCCAAGCAAGGGAAATTTTGAGATGAAGTTGAAGAATAATTGACAAAGAGTCAGTTGAAAAGATCAGCTTTTTGAATTGGCTCCATTAGTGTATTAACACCATGTATATCAGGAATTGAGACAGCAATATGTTCACCTTTGTAAAGTTCCCAAGTTAGTTGAGTTAACAGTCAAGGAAATGCATGATCACAGGTTTTCATGTATAACTTCCCATACAAAATTTTTTCTTGCATACCATTCAGCAGAAAATATTTTATATAGCTCATTTGATGGTGCAGCTAAATAATATTGCTAGCATTGATTCTCAGTGGCTTTCAGCACACAGTGAGAGATCATTGGAAAGGGGTAGCAAAAATATTATTTGAAGGAGATGGATGGTGTTTAGGTATGACTTTGTAAGGCTTGAGCAGTTGGAATATAGTCTTTTTGAAAACAGATCAATTTAGTCAATAGATTCAGCACTGAGGAGAAATTCCCAATTGAAAGAGGAAATTTGATCATTCAAAGCAGGTCAGTTTATATGAGAGTAAGCAATTCTGATAGCTTGCAGTGGACATTCTCTTGCATTAATAGAATTGGAAAGCACAGTTGTGCTCAACAAAACTTGAGCATGATCTTAGGAGCCAATCATGGGTAAAACCTCAGGATCTTGAAAAAGTTCAGGTATATTAGTAATGAAAAAGTCTAAGCAGTCTTTGGAGATACCACAAAAACAGGTTGGCTTTTGAACAAGTTGAAGCAGATCATGTGATTTAAGTAGACTTACTAATTGCTTGGCATGCTGATCTTTGGGCCTTCAGTGGCCATTGTCAGAAAAATGAGCATTAAAGTCTCCAAAAATGTCATTCTCCCCAAAAGGATACTCAGTAATGCAGGAATTGATATTCTCACAAATGTCAGCTTCTGATTGAGGGGCCCAATATACAGAGCAGCACACAAAATTAAACAATCAACTTTCAATAACAAACCAAAGAGATTCAAGGTCATTGCATGAAAAATTAGGTATAAGCTTTAGCAAAATATCAGATTTGTAATATGTAATAAGGCCACCACCAAAAGAGGATCTATCTTTACGTAAAATTGAGTATCTCAGAATAGAAATCACAGATTCTGGCACATTTTCAGAAAGAAAGGTTTCAGAAATTGAGCATAGCACTATTTCAGTGGAGGAAATCAAAGAATGTTTTAGAAGGTCAAAGTTGGAAACCAAATCTTGGATGTTCATGTTAATGAAATTCATAATTGGATGAGATTTGCCAAGACCTCCTTATGCTTGTCACAGGTATGATCATTTGCTTTGTGGGATCCACCACAATTGGTACATTTTGATGCTTTTTTTGCAGTCAGATGGCAGATGAGTATGGCATTCACTGCAGTTTTTGCAACATTGATTTCTTTCACAAGTGGCAGCCCTATGACATAGCAAAGGCACTTGAAGCACGGGATTAAAGAAGGAACCCATGGCTCTGCATGGCGAATTTCAAACCCCGGTTGAACCCCATACTCCAGAAGCTGAGCATACTCATTTGCATCTGAAAGGTCCACTTTCACACTAACATGAGACTGATTAGTGTCTTTTCAAACTAATTTGATGACTGAGTTTACACTAGGATATTCCTTCTTCAGCTCTTCTTCTAATGTGGCAACATGGTTTCACAGAACTCCCTGAAGCATGACAGAATGAGGTCAACTCAGCACAAGTGACTCCATTCTTTGCATTAAAATATCTGGACCAAATACATAGTTGAAATTTTAACAAGTTCATGTTCAAGATTTTCCAATTTTTCAATCAGAATTTTTCCAGAAATGGTTGTCTTTGCTGTTGAAATGAGACCATCAATCATAGGTTCTGCTGCATGGAATGCATCTTCAAATAGACAGAATCACAATATCTTCCAGTGCTTGCACATTTTTCACCAATGAGGCTGTGCTTTAGCTCAACATGATTTGGAATGACTTGAGTTTGCTTATGCTGAACTTGAAAAGACTGTGAAGCTTGTGAATTTGATTTCAATAAGCCTTTGCATACAGCAACTGCAGCAAAGGTAGGGGCAGAGTAACCTATGGTATGAATCACATTTGAGTTTATTGGGGAGGTTTTGACAAGTTTGCTAATTTGCTTTTGGTTTTCTTTTATTTCATTGAGTTGCTGCATCATTGGAGCATAAAACACATGTTCAGAGAGAACAAGATTGCCAAGATTCATTTTGTTTAAGATATCATCACATAAATCTTTTACTTCTGATAATTTTGAGGTATTTGATTTTTGAGTTATATTCACTAAAAGAGCTTCTTTATGGCAATTGGTAACACAATTATTGCAAATTAGCAATAAATTATCCCAAAGTGTTTTTAAAATTCATAAAGAATCAGATTTAAATTATGTGCAGTTAATAGTCAGTCCAATGCATTGAATTACCACAGCAAACACAAGTAAAAATATATTCACTATGTTTGATATCTTTGTACATACAGAGCATTTTGTATAACTTTCAGAGTAATTGTTATTAGTCATTGTTGAACCATTCATGAAAGGTTTGTCCCCTAATATCAAACTTTCCAGTAAAATATTGAGGTATTTTCAGTAATTTAATATCAGTTTTCACAGGATGATCTGCTAACATGGATAATCTATTTTTAGATTAAGTCTTGAAGACAGCATGAGGAGTTTTTGTAATTTGTGATGAGGTGGCGATATTGTTTGTCTGAAGGCAGACAGGCTTGGTGCAGTCATGATGGTATAATCTCTTGACATTGTGTCCTCATAACTGTAGGTTGTCTTGGATTAAGGTTAGTAACAGGCTTCATAAGTTCAGTAATTGTTTCTAGGATATTGAGTTTTAAATACATTTAAGGTTTGTCAAATTGAAGCTTCAAAGTTAGAGAACTGCTGCTGCGACATCTAGATGTTTTTGGTTTGGATGGTGGGATCAGAAGCCCTTTCACATTGCAAGAGACAGATATCTCTTCCATTTCAGTAAGTTTTTCACTTAATTGTAAGACCAGATCAATTAATTCACTTTTGTTTAGGGATTTCAAGTTAGAGGCATTGTAAGCAGGCATGATTTTCTTTATGTAAAGTAACCAGTAAGAGAGATAAGTGCACTGATAATATAGCCATAGTGTGGCATTGGTATGAAATCTGCAACCAATCCTATTAATATATCTATTGAGGGTTTTGAGTTGAAGCATGAATTTACCAGTGCTGCAAATTAATCACTAACTCCTCCTGCTATAATACCCTATCCTAATAAAAGTTAATTGTAAGCAGGAGATTGTGTTAGGGAAGATTAGCTACATTCAGGCAACCTTGTGAAAGAGTCATTCAAGAATAAAGAATCCCTAACTCTTAGATGAAGTGAGTGAAACCTATGTGCTAAGTTAAAAACCTAAACTCAGTGCAATCCTCATCTCATGCAATTTAGGTTACAACAATAATAATCAATTTGAATAGCACATGAAATGCAGTTCAACAAAAACCCCTAGCCATATACCTAAACCTGTTAAAAGGTTGTACCATGTCTAGGCTCCCTTGAACTACATGTATGAATTTTAGAAACACAATATTTTAATAAAATAAATGTAAAAATAAAAGTAAAATGAATTTACTGAAAGTAAACTGAAGAGAAAAAAATGAATAAATTACACCTATATATTCTATCAAAAACTGGTAGCATAAATATAAATTCATACCACAAAATATGGACAAATATTTAACTGGTGCAATCTAGTTTTCTGCTATCAATTTTACTATGTTGATTTAGCAGAGATTTAAATAACTAAAAATATAGCAAAATTTCAATTTGTCAAATGATCAATTGAATAATTTCATAAGTCTAAATTGTAAATTGATAATTCCAAGTAAAGAAGAAAACAAAGTCTTAAATGCCTTTATACCACACTGTAATGCAGGGCTACAAATAAACTCAAAGAAATTCCATATTGTGAAATATCATGTAATCTTCCTCAGTAGAACAATACAACATGGAAAAATACAAATAAAAGATAGTGTGAAAATACTAATAGAAGAAATCAGGGCATCCAGAAACAAAAAATATCTCCAAAAAAAGTGTAGCATTTTCTACTAAGCTTTGATATCCAATTTCTCCATTACAACATAACTGTTATGGTATACTAGTGGGCAGAGATGTACTGTTCTTAAGCTGCTTAGCTTTATTTATATTACTAAACTCCATGACTATTATTAATGGATGATGTACTGTAAGATCCTCCACCTAGCTTGTTGCACCATGTCTAATTACTGATAATGAGTTCTCGGTAAATTGCGGGTGAGGTGTTACCAAGTTGTTGAACCATCAGACCTTTCTCTCTTATTAACTAGTTATGTTAATTAAATAATTGAGTATTGACTATCACATATTAGGTGACAGAGCAGTATGACGTTTCCTCTCCGGTTCTTCCATGGGCTACTGCCCGAAGCCGATCTCCACAAGACAGCTCCTCTCCTTCATAAACGATGATTGAGTCCATGGCACCACCTCAGCTCAACTGGAACTAGTTATGTGTACCTTACGTTAANGAATCCAGCCACTACTTGACACAACTTGCTTAGCTGAACATTTTATTAATTATCAAACCAGATAAATGAAGAATGAAAATAAAATAAACTCCGAAGAATTTATTGTTCATCAAATTTCCTCTAAATTCTAAGCTATTTATTTAAAAAGATTTAAGTACCTGCCAATTTTTAATTTTGAATTAATCTTCTGCCAATATGGCTGTTCTTACGTAAGCATAATTTCGCTTGTTACAATTTGTCAAAAAATACTTATTGCTTCCAGTATTTTTCTCATAATGTACAATATTGTAACTTGATTGCATATTACAAAATGAATAAGATATTTAACTAAATTTTACAATCCTATTTCTGATTATATTTAACACTGTTAATCATTCGAAGCTGATCTCTTTTGTTTGCATCTTATTCTTTTTGGGTGATGCTACATTAAGAACCAGTATCAGATAATCTTAAATGCAACAAAAATGAAGAAAACTGACGATATACAAAACTACATCCAACAAGTCAAGTGATTAGTAATGCTGAGTTCCAGGGAAAAGAGATACTCAAAATATGATCTATTTTCACACATCTGCAAGGAAATGCCAACAAGCATCAGAATGCAGTTTGAAATATAGTGAGATCTAGACGACAAGTTAGAAATGATAATTCAGAAGGCAGTCAACATACAAGCAAAAATAAAAAATAATGAATGAATATATGAAAAAGCTGCCTGGCACAGAGAGACACCAACATGGAGGAGCAATCTCAAACCTTATACTGACACTAAACCAGAGAAAATTGTAAAGAACAAAGGAAAGGATGGTAAGACTAGGAAAGTAAGAGAAAAAGATGTCAATCTCTATGGGTGCAGAATGAAAGGTTAGAAAAAACCTGACTGCACTAAACAAATAAATGTATTCAGATATGAGGAAGCCTACTATGATGACGAAGATCTGCTGGAATCAGAAAAGAAAATGGATGAAGCACCAACAAGGACAAATCTTGACACAAAAAATACAATAATGATAGCAAGTGTTTGATGAAGCTGAGTTTTAAATACAAAGATCTGAACAGTTGCAATAAATGATTAATCAATGCATCAGGAGAATATATTGACACAAAAGGGATAATAAACACAGTGAAGATGAGAATTGTGAACATGACATTCAAGCAATCACTAGTGGTGGTAGACACTCACAACAATCTGTTACCATATGAGGTCATACTGGGTGATGAATTTTTGACAAAAAATGGATATGTTATCAATTACGCAAATAGGAATATAAAAGTTAGAGAGGAAGAAATTGAAATTGTAACATCCTCCACCTAGCTTATTACGCCGTGTCTGATTACTGTTAAGGAATGCTTAGTAAACTGCGGGTGAGGTGTTACCCATTTGTTGAACCATCAGACTTTCCTCTCTTGTTAACTAGTTATGTTAATTAAGTAATTGAGTATTAACCATCACTATTTAGGTGACAGAGCAGTATGATGTTTCCTCTTCAGTTATTCCATGGGCTCCTGCCCGAAGCTGATCTCCACAAGACAGCTCCCCTCCTTCTTGACCAATGATTGAGTCCACGGCACCACCTCAGCTCAACTGGAACTAATTATGTGTACCTTACGTTAGCTCGGTGCATGCACTCAAGTAAAGTTGTAACTGACTTAAACTCAAAGTTGTAAAGTGTTTGTTGTTTTGATTTAGTAAAGCAACCGGGCATTGACACTAACTGCATTTACAAAATATGAGAATAGCCATTACCGTAAAACTATCGGCTTAATGATTTAAGTAATAAGATTGCAGTTTCCTACACCTACATTTAATAGTATTACATGTAAGGTCATTTATCAAGTCAATTATAGTCGAGTCTCCTACATTTAAGAACATATATATATTCCTAAGTGTCGACTATCCAGTCGTTTCAAGCATTGATTATTTCATACATGTATTGATCGATAGTCAGACTAGGCAAGAATCGAAAAACTCCTAACCGTAACATAAGTGCGGTTTCGTGACTGGCACAAGGACCCTTCGAATCGATCCCGTGATGGAATCCAGCCACTACTCGACACAACTTGCCTAGCTGCACATTTTATTAAATAATCAAACCAGATAAGAGTAGAATGAAAATAAAATAAACTCCGAAGAATTTATTGTTCATCAACATTCTGATTAGTTCAAAGCTATTTATAAAATTTTCCAAAAAGTACCTGCTGATTTTAAATTTCAAATGATTCGTCTGCCAATATGGCTGTTCCTACATAAGCGTTATTTCGCTCAATTTAATTTGTCAAATGTTACTTGATCGGCTAACAAGTTTTCCTTATTTTGAACAATATTAAAGCTTAGTTGCATCTTACAAAAATAACTAAGATCATTAACTAAATTTTTACAATCAATTCTAATTATTATTAATCATTCGACGTTGTTCCTCGCTCTGCAGCTTAGTTGCATTTGGATGATGCTACACGCCCTCCTCAGCCTGCGTTAGGGACAGCACAGGTCGTTCTCCATGCACGAGAGTGTCTGCTTTTCGTATGAGTGACTCCGCCTCAGCTTCTTCCCACGTTATCATTGCATATTCTGCTTGTTTTGACATTTTTAGTACTGCCTCACGTTCAGTTGTGACAGTATTCGCGTATTTCAAGAACCGAGTCTCTCTAATGTTTTCTGCTATCAGTGTTAGTTGTCGCAGCTCATTCATTTTCTGAGAGAAAATTCCAAAATATTTCTTGTATAGACTGATGCCTTTTAGTGCTATCAGAAGCGTCATCTGAGCGTCTGCTTTACAAGTGTGGGCTAGATCTGCTCTAATCTGCGTATTTGGATAGAAAAATGTAAACACCTTCCGTAGGCTGCGCGTATTTGCCACATCCTTATAGAAGAAGCTAATGTTCTCTATTACCTCCTGTTCTGATATATCGCCAGGATCGTTTTTCCCAATTCGCATCATCATTATGATCTCCACACGTTTCGTTACGTCATAGTAACGGTAATTTTGCTCCCACAGATCGGTCCATACTATGTCATTAACTCCCGAGAATAAAATGACTGCTCGCGGTTGTCGTAGTTCGATTTCTCTCCTCAGCTCTTGGAGTTGGATATGTATCGCTTCCCCTTCTGTGTATAATTGATCTGGGGTGATGTTTCCTTCGATGTAGATGCGTTCTTTATTGTTGTTATCTAATAATATCTTCTTCGTCTTCTTGTAGTCCTCCCGTTGTATCATTTCTATTGCTTTGCTCCGAGAATTTATGTATGATTTATATTCGTGTAAGAATGTTTTTGCTGGTCGGACCTCTTTCGGGAGTCTCCATCTTGGCAGTACCATGGGTATTGCTACTGTTTTTGGCGGCGTACACAATAAGATCTTTGTATCTACTAATCTTTTGATTTCATCATAAGTGCCAGTTGTGTTCGATGCTGTTGCTAAACTGATGGTGGCGGGGTAGTTCATCTTTGCTTCTGGGATTGTCTCCCAAAACGATTGTGTTAGTCCCCGTTTACTTAGTTTTATCCGTATATGTTCCTGTATATCGATTTTCAATGTAATACATTCAACGTCCAGTGCAATTTGGTTAAATTGATTTAATAGCTCCTCTAACTCTGTACGCGTAAATGCTTCCATGAACATTAACTTCATCATTGCGACCGTTTGTTGCTCTCTTATCCTCTGGTAGTTTCTTTCCGTTATCTCCTTTCTTTCCTTCATAACTTTTATTTCTACCAGGAATCGTTCATTGTCTGTATCAATCCATTCTATCGTACTATCTTGGCTTGTTTCTCCCCACTTCTCGATATTTATCTGGTCGATCACTGTTTGTGTTTGTGGGGATAGCAGTAGTTGAGATGAGGTTAGAAGTTGTTCTTCTTTGATGATTTCTTGCTGTGATTTTGTCACCATTTCGCATATCTCCACTGGTGTCGTTATCCCACCTTTCTTCAGCATCTCGGCTCTCTTGATTATTTTTATAAACGTGCATCTCGGGCTATCTTTTACATAGTGTCTCATGTTTTTGTTTATCACTTGCTGTATGTTTTTCTCTTTCACTAGTTGTGTTATGTCCATTGTATCAGCTAATTTTTGTTTAATTTCTTCTAATTATCTTCATGAATGTGCATCGTGGGCAATCTCTCGCATACCGTTTCATATCTTCATTTATCACTTCTTGTACATTTCTCTCTCTGACTAATTGTGTTATGTCCTTCGTGTCAGCTAATTTCCTTTTAATTATTTTTCTTGTGGTTATCCATGGTTGGTTTGGAAGTTGTTTTAGTCGAGTTTCTGAGGTTGCACCCCACATATACTTTTGCATAGGCTCTTCAAATATTTGTATTTCGCTCGGGCATATTCCTGTTATATTGGCCAACTCCACTATTGACATTCTTCCCGTTGGGTGATGTTTTGTTATCAGCCTACTTACTAATTTTTCCATCGTCTGCATTGGTCTCTCATTTTTGTTTGGCAATTCAGTCTTTTCAACGTGGCCCTTCAATATCCAATTTTTTGTTTGTGTGTTCATAGGTGATAACGCGATCTCGAACTTCTTTGCTTTCGTAAGTTTCACCCTTTGATTTCTTGTTACGGGTAGCCTGAGGTCTTTTTCTTCTGTGAGCCATATCGCTAGCAGCCATGCAGACGTTCTATATCTGATTTCTGGCACGTTCTTCTCCTCCAATATCAATTTGTGGAAGTCTTTCTTTGTATTTAGCTCGTATGCTCTATTGATTTCCGATAGTACCATTTCCACCGTTTTGTGGTATTTCCGTGCTGGTGCCTCTATTTTTATTTCGGGCCATGATTCCTCCGTTTTCTTTTGCAGTTTCATGTTTGCCCATACTCTTTGAATTTCTTCTAGGTGCTCCTGGCGT
>CABFPE010000112.1:992154-1005904 GCA_900660155.1 Hofstenia miamia | reverse complement strand
ATATATATACGTATATATATATCAAGGCAATACATAATATTATGTATATTACGTAATATGATTTTCCAGTGAGGGCAATATATCCGTCGAGATCACCTGAGTACCCAAAAGCTGGGCAAAGCCCAGCAAAAATTTTTAAAATATTTACAAATTGGACACTAAGAAATACATTACACCACTGCAGTTTTCAATTTCTTATTACTTTTTTTATTTAACCTCTCAAATGCAATTATGAAAATTTGATGGAGAACTTTCTAAAATGTCCCCTTGCCTACGCTACTGGTTATAGGCAAACATTTCATGAGAAATGGAAGCATCTCTGCTCTGTTGAGAGGGGGGGACGTTCCCCCATTCCCCCCCCTCTGGGTGCGCCTCTGCTTGTGTCATCATGTAGCATCAGAATAGGTGGTGGTAATAAATTTAGATAATTTTTTTCACAAGTAGTAAAAAGTAATGAGTAAATGATAAATCATTAGTGTCTAGGTAACACATTTGGAGATAGTGTGGAATGTTCTAAAATACATGTCAGTGCAAGTGTTGGGAGCCATTTCACATCTTATGCAGTAGTACATGGTTGTGTTTGCATCAACATCATTTAATTTCATTATAGCAAGATATCTTAAAAGAATGTAGTAGAAGTACTCTCCCCTTACCTATGCAGTTATTTAGTTCATTTGGGAGTTTAATTTGGTTGTTAATTAAGATACCTAATTCTGATAATGTGTTCCAATCCATCTAAAAACACTTACTAGGCATTTATGTTGTACAACAGTTGTTTAATAATTTCATCCCTTAATTCTCTAATGTATAATTTACTTGAGAAGTTAGCTGTCTTGGATCAGGGAGTAACACATGTTGAACCCTGATGTATTACCAGTGATCACATTAGTCTACGATTATTTAGGCTTGCATCAATTGATATAAAAAAAAGATTTAATTTAAAGAAACTTGATTATACCATCAGAAAAAACCTATTCAGCACAACAGCATAAACTTTAGGGTTTGCATTTTAGAATACAAGCTTTCAGCTTGATATTTCTAATCTTATAATTTACTGAATTATGATTTCAACTTACTACTTAATTAGAAATTTGTTTTGTTTTGTTTATGTTAAACCTATTTCCTAATACTTTTGATTTGTTTAATAGCTAGAAGACATGAATTAGACCAACCTTGGTGACTATTTAATTTTTACATATTTCAACTTAGAATTCATTGAGCACCTAAAATATAAAATAATTTAATAAACTATTTTAGGTAACTCCAATAGCTGCAAAAGTCAGCAATCAAGAATCAGACAACTTCAATTTTTCATACATTTCATATAAATGTAATAATTTAGTGTAGATAAGATTTTGTTAAAAATGAAGATAGTGAATCATACTTTACCTAGTCATATTAAACATATATAAAAGTATTTAATTTCACTATTCCATAGGTTGCAACTGGGTATCCAAATAGGGATTATTATCTCTACATTTTTTAAATTAGCATAGCTATATAATGTAATGAAATAATTTATCTATTCAATTGATAAGTCAGCTATATGCCAGGATGGATCAATTAGTAAGCCTTTCATATAAAAACTCGTACACCTATTGATTTAGCCTAAAGTAACGTCTGAAATCCAAGCTGGAGTCATCTTGTCATGTTACTAAGATTGGGCTTACCAGTGATCACATTAGTCTAAGATTATTTAGGGTTGCATCAATTAATATAAAAACAAGATTTAATATAAAGAAAGTGGATTATACCCTGTAAAATAATTCACAAACGCTTATGAAACTGTGTAGAGTTCCTACAAAATATTTCAATTACAGAAGTATGATACAAGTAACCTACAAAAAGCTTGAAACGCACATTATCTAGTTTTTGAGTACTGAAAAGTAGATTACTTTTCAATTAGGGGAAAAATGTGTAGGCTTAGGTAATAAACATATACAGTAAAGTTCAGGTGTTCAGAAAGGCCTATTAGATTTTTATGAAACTTTTTTATTTAGAGTAGTTTTTGATACTGAACTTGAAAAAGTACTTAATTTTTATATTTCAGTTCTACGTTGACAGGTTTCAGCTGATTCTTAAAATTTTCACAAATGTGAGTAATAAGAAACATTTTCCAAGAAAGCAACAAAATTTTTTGTTCACTTCCACTCTGGACATGAATAAATTTCTAATAAATTATTTCTATATATTGAATTCCTTCCAGAACAAGGGCTACCCAAAGTGTACAATTACAGTGAGATTCTGAACATTGGCACTCTAATTATGGAAAGCATTTGGTGATTGACTTATAATATACTACCTGAACAGAGTAATAGAACTGTTGTTAGATGATGTTAACTGTTTTAGAAATAAATGCAGTATTTACAAATACAAATCAAATTACACGTCAACAACGAAGTACATTCTAGTTTTCAAATTATCAGAAAAACTTGATTTGAAAGAAGAATTTTTTAGGGCAATACCAAATTTTTGAGAAAGCCTATCAAAGAACGTTTTTATATGCATTAGACATTGGCCTGGAACTCTATGTAAAAGATAATGTTGAAGTTGTACTAAGTTAATGATAACAAAAAATATTACATTATACATCAATTCGGGATTGTTATGAATTACAAATTTCCAGTTCCATTCCATAGGAAAAATTATCAACTCACAGGTGGGGGTATGTATGTATGTATATATATATATATATATATATATATATATTCGTTGCATTTTACTACGTCTAGCTCTCTGGGTATTTTCAATTATTGTCCATTCAGTTCCATCTCGCGCTCGAAGTGAATTCTTTTCATTGTCAATCTCATTGTTACTGCTATGTGACAAGAGGTCTAAATCTTCATCACTGCTGCTTGTTGAATATGAAATATCATTTAATAGCTGTTTATCATTCTTCTCCTCTACCTCTTCTAAATCTTGTTCAGTGTCATCTCCAGAATCATCACTTGGAAGGTTTATCGTTGTTTGCAGGAAATGTTGAGCTGACATTCGTTGAGACATTACAAATGACAAATGATATTGGTATGCTTGAAATTTCTACACATTTGCAGCAATTCTCTCAAATGAAATTGGAGTACATTTAGTAATCTATGACAATTGGGTACAATTAGTTGCGAAACTCTTGCTGCAAAATATTCGCACCTCTTTTAAATATTTACACAAATTATTAACATCCTTTTTATTATTTTAATAGGAAAATACAATCTGTGTACATGAATACTTACATGAATTTATGTTTTAAATATCATTTATCATATGTTACTAAGGTTTTGGGTATATTTGTAGTAATTTACAAAACTTAATATAGAAATCGTCAATTTACGGGTTTTGGCGATTTTAGGTATATTAAAAGTCTGGCGCTTCTAGAGTTAAAGTATTGTTTTATGGGCATGCCCGCGCCCGCCTGGCAGAAGGGAAGGCACACCGGACATTACTGTGCTGTGACCGAGCGGCGGGAATCGGGCGCTCAAATAACCGGGCATATGATATGCAAGCTCAAATAAATTCTGGTATAATTATACGAAAATAATAAAATCAATTAGTAATTTTTAATATCATTTATAAAAAACTTGAACGAAACCGTTGTAATGATTACCCAAAAAACAGCAGTTTGCTTAATAGATAATTTAGTGTAGCCATTGTTTAGTTAGTTATAAATTTCTAATAGAAAATGTAAAACATGTATTATGAATCATACATTATCTAAACAATATAGTACAAAATAAACTAAAAATTACCGTTTATTGAAGTGAACCAGTTTTGCATGTGTAATAATGGAATTACCAAACTGTTGAGAATCCAATAAAATGTTTGTTGATGTCTTACTACTTCGCAGTTGAATCGTTTGTTTAATAAACTGATGAGTATAATTACAGTTCACATACAAACCATTGCTCATTAACCAATCAACTGTATGCATGTGATGTAGATTTATATATATATATATATATATATATATGTATATATATTTATATACATATTGTAGAATCGGTGGGTAGGGACTATAGCGGCATTACCAAGGAACTAATTGACTCTGCAGAAGGCTACAAATGAGGCCTTAATAGAGCAGCCACGATTCTAGCGAAATAACAATAATAGATTTAACACACAACATTGGTAATTCATCCACTGTAACTTGTAACTGTTTAGGTAAACATCCAGGATGACCAATTCATACGGCTTCCAGCCGAAGTGCATTATTTAATTTCTATCTCAATTCAAATATAACAATTTCGAAGTGGTTCTTATTTCTCAGCTCACTATTAAATAGCACATAATTGCTGTGCATTCACGTTAACCAGCGGTATAGTATCATCACAGTGTTAAATCATTATGGGTGCATGTCGTAAACAAACGAGGGTCTTATTTTCCCTATGCCTAGCCATAACTTAATACGGTCCACGCTTTAGGCTGCTAACTGTCCGAAAGCTACGCGTCGAATCGGTTCGCAGTTAGCAGGACTCCCAAATTGTTGCCGTGACTTAAGCAAATATCATTATCAAAACAATACGATTAAGCAAAAAAGTAAATGTTGAGGAGAGTTGAACACGTTGAGGTGAGATAAACTCTGGTAAACTCTATTGCCCGATTGCTACATTGGTCAAAATGACGTTATTGTATCAAAGTTAAGTATATGTATTTGGCCATAAGAGCAAGTTTGAAATGATTTGTTGATATTACCATAAAAATACCTGTCAATGTCCAGATAACATTCAACTAACAAAATTAATTATATATTTTAAGTTTAAGACAATATAATTTTGTTTGAAGAGACTACAATGTCTAATTTATCGCAACAATTATAATTTGTGAAAATTTTCTGAATCTGCTGGTACCTGTCTACGTAGACCTCAAATAAAAAAATTAAGTAGTTTTTCGAATTTCGCATTAAAAACTACTCTAAATAGCAAAGTTCCATAGAACTCTAAAGAGCCTTCCTGAACACTGCCAGGTTTCTCAAGTAAGCAGCCCGGAATATAGAAGCCCTTGTCTACTGGTAAAGAACTAGATATTTCCAAGTTTTTCATTGTATGTTATGTACCCCATTAACATACATTATAGAAGGCAGTTCATCCTCACAATGAGCTTCAGTTGAAATCAAGACGAAATCACAATTAATTAAATTATCATCATCTTGTACGTCTGTATTGCATAACATGGATGTAGAGTTACAATGAGAATCTTTCATATTTTCACTGAAATAGATATTGGAAAACAGATACAATCTTTGAACACAAAGAACATCACGTGCTTGCTCTAATTCAATATAATAAGCTTTTCCGGAGGATTGATGACATACTCCAAGTTCAGCTTCATTTTGCAGCTTTCCGTTTAGAGCATACTGAAATTTATGCTCTGAAAAAAAAATATATATATATATATCAAATGAAATTCAATGTTTCATGGAAAGCTTTTTTGCAAATTTATCCATTGAATCGGTTAGCATTGCCAAAATTCGAAGAAAAACTAATCATGTGTCATCAAAAGAAGAGATTGGACTGTGATCAGGATCAAGTAAATTCAAATCCAAATAGGTTGATTTCACAGTGATGATCTTTCACATTTTTCTGATTATTCAGCAAAATATTGGTGATTCAGAAAGCAATCACTATGAATGCTGTGGCTACACAGTCCCAAAATACCGCACTAACAGGACCAACATTCTGAGGTTCTAAAGAGCACAAATCATTCCATGTGATAGTGCAAACATTGTCTGTATCAGGAACAAAAATAATGAGCTATTGGTGCTTCCCATTTAAAATATTGTTTCTGAGGTTTTTAAGTAAGTGCCCTGAATCAAACATTAAAAATAAACCTGTTTTGGTCAAATGAGATGATCGCATAACCACAAGTTAGTTGCATATTTATGAAGTAGGGAAAAACATTTTTGATTCACTGAATAATCATCGTTACATATTCCAATTACAATTCCATTGTATTCTTCAATCATCCAAATAACTTGGATAATCCCATGATTTTGAATATCAGTGCTGTTTGTGTGTTAAGGAATCATACTAGTCACAAATGGAAACTTTGACTGTAAACTATAAAGACATGAAAAACAATATACTATTTCGCCAATTTATTATCACCATCTGAACTATAACCTAAAAAGTTACCATCTCTGTAATGCAATGGAGGCTTGAATAAATAAATAAATAGATTTAATTGGTTACTTTTGTTTTTTTTGTATAAACGTGTTCGACCTCTCAAGTGAACTTCATATTTCTGCAATAACTTTCATAAATAATAGCTCTCACACTTCATCTTCAGAATTTTAAAAACTTCCTTTGCCTCTATTTTTTACTGAATTATTTACCAATTTTGTGTATTTTCATATCAAATTTGCACATTTTCAATTCAATACAAAGATAACAATTAAATATTTTAAAATTATAATTTGATGAAAACATCACGCTGCAATATTAGGAAAAAAGATTTACTATGCACAATTTTTTCTAATTTTATATAAGGATAAAAAGTGTCTTCAATGCGTTGCATTCAAATCTTAAACACACTAGTTCCTCCACTTTGAGAATATTTGATCAATAGAATGAAAAACTATTTTTCGATGAATGCTGATGGTGAAATCTGACTACATTCCTGATTTAAAATCGGAATTCATGTGAATACATAGGAAATTTTTATGAAATTTCTCTTCAAGAGCTCTTGCATCTGCCATTGAACCTCTAACCGAAAAGCTTATTGTAAATATTTAATTCTCAGTAGGATTTGTTTTGCAATATGAATATATTTTTAGAACTTCAGTAGCAAGTAACTTGTATTCTGTTGAGCATAGAAATATGTAAAAAAGGGCAAAATAATAACAAATGTAAAATTTTGAAGGGGACATGATAATTAGAGTCTACTTCAAATTTTTTCAATCATAATTTATGTCATCATATAATTCACGAAAGTTATTGCGAGATTTACCAAAGGGTTATCACTATGTAATTGACATCCTTTTAAATACTCAAACAAGTAAATTTGGGATTAGGTAGTACAATAAAGAAGGCAACTGAAATATACAGGATCATAAGAATCCATTTGCCAATAGAAAGCATTTTTGAAACATCTGAACAATATATATATATATATATATATATAATTCCTTTTTACACAACTATGATGAATCTAAAAAGAAATGGTACAATTATTATAGGAAGGATATTTGGCAATGGAAAATATAAAGAATTTTTTATAAGCAATAACAACCATACAAAATGCCCAAATTTAAATTAAATTTTCAATTTCAGAAGAAATTGTAATTTTTAAAAATTATTTTTTCCAATAATTAAAAATAGCTTTTGATCAATTTTAAGTACTCATATAGACATTAATTTTAAGGTCCACGAATAATCTTGAATAAATTATTTTGAAATTTCATTCTGCACATATATCTTATAATTTTTGCAAACAGAAAATTGCAAAAAAAGTTCTTCACAATGAAATTTTCTATATTTATTTGATCTAAGAAGCATAATAATGAATAATATTTTGCTTGCAAGCATTATCTCATATATTATTTATGATTAAAAGTAAATCAGATGTCACTGGTGGCTATGACTGTCATGCCATTGCTACTACTGCTACTCATTCACGGCCAGTGGACCACTGTTGGTGGCTACATGGGTTGTAAGTTAAAAAAGAACCAAAGTTCAATAATTGTTTCTCAGTAATGTATTAGTGCTGCGGTAAATTGAGAAAAATATTTCCCCATTCAGAGAATTTAATTGCTTCATGTGAAATTATCACTTGCACTGAAACCTACGAGCATCTTAAAAGACCTTCTGAAAATCAACAGCCCATATTTAAGTATGTATATTCGGAAATGAAAATAAATGATGTGAATGTTGCCACGTTGAAGCTCTTTTAGTTCGAGTCCACCAACAAACTTGTTATTATAGGTATTTCTTTATTAAAATATGTTAAATTATGTTTGCACATTTATGAAGTCCACAGTAAAATGCACATCTATTTCTTATAAAGTAGTTTTCCTAAAAAAATTTTAGTTATACATAAACTTGAGACAATAATTACAGTAGCTATAAAAATGAAATCCAACATTATGACTCTGTAAAACGGCATATCTGTAGCCATTGGGCGTAGGTGGTCGCCTCCAAATTCTAAGACATGATTTGTCCAAAACAACACTGTGTCGGCACCATTTGGTAAATCTTTTAAAGCTTCACTTGCTTTTTTTATGTTTGATACATAAGGTTCAGACATAAGGTCAGTAATGGCTTCTTGAAGATCATCCGCACTGAACTGAAATCTGTCAAGCGATTTACCAATTTTACGCTTCTTAGCTCGTTCTCCATTGTATATTTGATCCCCAAAGAATCCAATAATTACTTGTGGTACACCATGAAATATTGATTCCATTTGCCCACTAGTTCCTCCATGAGCCACAACTACTTTGCATTTCGGGTGCGCTAAAATAATGTAAAAATAATATTCCATTTTACATAAACTTTAGTAAATAGTTTTGCCATTTATATAAATCGCTATATACAGGGTGTCCACAAAGTCTGGCCACAATAAAATTTCATAATTTCACCACTATCTTCTTTCCGGATAAAGTACATTAAATTTTTAAATTAAGCCTCTATACACACTGAGAACTATAAGTTTAAATCTTTCTTGAAGCATGAATACAAAAAATATGAAATATAAGAAAATATATAATTTTAAAGCTTATATTGAAAAATAGTTAATTTTCCCTGTGTCCAGACTTTACGGACCCCCTGTATATAAGGGGAAAATGTATAATCTTTTATTACCAATACAAGTCAAACTTTAATGATTTTAAAAAAAAAACTTTTAGTAGAAGAATCAAAATTTCACTGATTTCTGCAACATTGCGAATTGTAAATCTTTTCACAAGATATTAATAAATGGTTTGACCGTTCGAGAAACTATATGTAATCAAAATTTTTAATTTATTTATTGCAATTGGAAAAATTAGCAAAGGCATTTAATCCGCCCCTAGCTGCCTATTGAGATCCATAATATTAAATGTATAAATTTATCTGTGAATCAAATGATCTGCAATAGAAGTCCTTTTGAAAAAAAATACCTAGAAGATCATTTTGTGGGAGCCAATCATTAACCATCACATTTTCAGGATAATTGCGGGAAGGGTCCACACCCTTATGTCGAATTACCATTCGTTGGCGAATTCTGGATGCCACAGTGAGAATTTTGTTCAATATATATTCAGGTATAGTTGCAATTCCAGAGCCAAATGTCACCAGAACAAATCCTCCGTCAGCTCCATCAATGAATTCTTTAAATGGAGATGACAATAAGTTTCCTGGGCGAGCTCCAAACGAGCCTAAGTGCTTGTAGTTGGTTGTTTCTATTGGGGGAAAATCACAGGATATTGGATCGACATTTAAAAGTATCATCGCTGACTTTGAAACCAATTCGTCTATGTTTGTTTGAACATCAGGAACCAATCTCTCTACAAAGGTTGGATCATAAAGTGAGGTCACGAATATATATTTGGTAAATAAGAAAGCGAATGTGTTCAAAGATCGGGCAAAGAGTGAAGAATTCTCATCAAGTATTTCCAATGGAAGAAAGCCTTCGTTTGTAGGAATAGCTGGAACACTAAATGGATTCATTTTGCTATATAACATGCTCTAGTAATAAAATGTGCTAGAAATCCTTATCTCTCTGGGCTTGATACCACTATTTCAACTTGGGCATAAATCTTATAATATTCGTACAAATATATCGTGATTAAACTCTGTGTAGACTCATGGTTTGGAAGTCAGCAGTTAGGGAATAATATTGAAGCCTGCTGGAAGTTGCTCAGATTAGTTAAGATTATTTAGATTTAGCACATTGATCTTAGAAATGTTAATCATATTCCATAATGGGTATAATAACTGTAATTGGGAGGAGATTTTCAAATATATTTAAATAAATTGCAAAATATAGAAATTCAATGGCTTCAATGGTTTCCTTGGAGACGCGATCACATGCCACTGATTGTCACTACACAGTAGAATTTGGCGATCGTTCAAATTTAGTCGTCAATACGACAAGACCTAGTACAGGCCAAACATGAACACGACACGAATTTTTTTGAAAGCTAACACACCGGAACACAAATTTTCCGAACATACAACACTGCTGAACAGGGCAAAACACGAATTTATTTTTCAGAAAAATTATTTTTGTTTTCGTACGTAATCCTCACTCCTAATTGCAGACAGAGCTTCATATCTTCGAGTATTGTATTGCATATCAGAAAGTGACCTTTTTGATCTGAAGTTAAAAATTATTTCGTATTTTAGAATTGGATATCAAAGACCGAAAAACACGAATATTGACACAATAAAATAAAATACAATACCAACACTAATCACTGCACCAAACACAACCCAAAGCAGTACACACGATGAAAAATCGCGCTCTGTTAGCAAGTTTGATGCTTGTTATATATGAGTGTTCCGCGGTAGCGATATGGTTAGATTTAGAATTTAGACAAATCAAGGCGATACAGAATGATGCAACTAACATTGATAAATTAATTTTCTGTGTATTTTGCAAAATATTTCTGAAACAAATTTAATTGAACTAATATGCTAAATTTTCATAGCAATATGCAATTTTTATGTGTCTCATGAGTGTGTATGCTACTCTAAAATAATTTGACTAAATGGCCAAATAGTTTAGAAATAGACATCAATAACTATAACTTTTCTATAGATTAGTCAGAAATGTATTTCTTTTAAAGTCTTAGAAATATATAAACCGATTTCGTTAACCATGACTTACCTTAGTTTTGGGTGCAGCATACAGCGGTAAAATGTCTTGTGCGATATGCGAAACGGCAGTTTTTAACACACTATGTAAAATTATGCTTTGCGATAGTTGGTTTTGAGATTTTCCAGACATTATTTTCTGAAAAAATGCTAATAGATTAAAAGCAAATTTCTCAGTTCTAAAAAAATCGATAAGGCAGACACACTTATATTTAAACTATTAGTATTTTCAGTAAAAGGCTAAAAAAAGTCTTTGGACGAATTGGAAGCAATTACTGACATAAGTACAAATTTGAAGATTTTTTATTTATTTTTTTATTTAAAAAGCTAAATGATGTAAATAAATTCAAAACTAAGATATTGACTTATAATTTTAGGATTTACTTTTGCAAGATATTCGGGTTTTAAACTCCGGTATTTCTGTTTATGGTTACTAAACTTGATCATCACTGAGACTTCCCCTCTTTGTGAGCCCTAGATCAATAATCTTAGTTTTTTCTGAGTGGCTCTCTTCCATATCTACAGGCAATAGATTGAGGATGTAGCCTATCTGCAATGTTACCAATGGCATTTAAAACTATGTCAGAGCATTTGTATTATCCTCATTGTTAAGGGTAAAGTTAGGATAATTGAGTCCAGTTACATATCACTGATAATTGCAAAAACGCATTTTCGGTGGACGATATTCATGTTGGAAATAAATCAAAACAGATTCATTTGTGTTATTAATCGTTTTTTTGCAATAATAGTTTTTATATTTTAGAAATTGGACGATATTGTTTTTCATGTTTCAAAATATTCAACTAGACATTGTTAAGTCCAAAAGCAGTTAAGGCAATTTGACGGGTTTGAGAGCGCCAAGCTGATTACAAGAATTAATGTTAGTATTTAATATAAATAAATTTTCAAAAATAATGTAAATAATTATAGAAGTAAACAAAGCTCTACCTGAAAGTCCAAGGATCTGGACGAACGTGAAGTGTTATGTATGGGAGATTAAGATAAAGCGGTATTGCATATATTGTTCGAAAAGAATCCAATCCATCGACTATTACCAAGTCAAACTTGATATTTGACTTTGGAAGCATTTCTATCAAAAAATGCTCGGAGCTTTTGCTCACTACAGTAGAAATTTTTTTCATAAGAGGATACTTATTTATAAAATCTGACACGGGGTTGGACGAATCCGAGTCGTTAATGTTGGAAAACATGTGAATTAATGGATTATCCTTACATATATCTTCTGGTATAATAAATCGCGTGTCAACATGTTTCAGTTTTTTCAATATTTTCATTTGACGAGGACATGCCAATATATATGTGTTATGACCACCTTTCGAAGACAGAATCTCACCAACATTACTAAAGAAATTCACGTGGCCTCCGTGCTCTGCTGGCACTAACAATATGTTGGCTGCAAGAGTTAATTTTGTGCAAAGAACAAAAATAAGAACGAACTTTAACATTTTTTAATGAGAGTTTCCCATATTTACTGAAACAATAATTGATTAGCATGCATTTAATGTTTTCATAATAGTGCACACTGCACACTCATTTCAAATATTGTTATAAATGTTGACAAAAATGCAAATTTGTCTAGTACCCGACAATACTTAGGTGTGGATAAAAACCAGTACTCGTACATTACCAGTGTACATAAAAAAGACATTTTTTTAATACGCCAGTAGCGCAAGAATAAAAAATTTTGTCCCTGAATTTATATTAATTGTGTGCCATAAATGTCTAGGGAACATATATAATAATTCGAAATGTTTTTTTCATTTTCATTATATTATGAATCAGTGCATTGACAGGCGCAAGCAGCTGCCTAAGCGACGCAAATAATGGTAAAGCGCAAGCGGTGATAGGCGAGGGTTAAAGCGCCACTTAATGAACAATCAGATTGCGTCAGAAACAATTGAGTTAATATCAAAGTGTATTAAAATGAACATTATTTCACAATATGATAAGCGAAAATTTATTAAGCGATCAATTTACTGCTATGAATGTATATCCTACATGGACCTGAACTCGACACGATCAGAATGTTCACTACCAGAACCCGACCCGGCCCATTTTTAGAAATGGTTAAAAATATTGTTTATCCCATGTATTAATACAACACTTAGAATCAATTTCCGTACGCAATCACGTGACAAAAATAGTTGGGAGAATGAAATATTTCGTGTAATAATGGTATTTTTCAACAATGGGATTTAACTGTAATGCTTCACATGCTGCTCACGATTACCGCCTCAAGTATTTGTAAAGGCCTGTCTTAACTACACGATTTAATCGGTCCGACTTTATCCGTGCCGATTAAATAGTGTAGTTGCGAAGCAGCTCCAACTTTGTCAGGAATTTGTGGAACCCTGCAAACCTTGTTCCGTCTTAACTACACGATTTAATCGGGCCGATTAAATTGTGTAATTAAAACGCAGCCCCAAATTTGTCGGGTGAAAAATTGGAGCTCCGTCTTAACTACAAGATTTAATCGGTCCGATCTTGTCGGATGGTTTCGTTTTAACTACCCAGCTAAATCGGCCCGACTTTTTGAATTTACACAATAAAATATAAATTTGTAATTAAATTTAGATTTAAATATATAAAGAAATATTATAGGTACGCATAGACAAGATTTAATGAATGAAAGTTTTGGGTCTGATATTTATTAAAAAATCTAAACAATTTTTTTCGTATTAATTTGAAGGAATTTACACTTATTTATTGAATATGCTGTCACAAATGACATCATAAATACAAATCGAGTACTATCGACATTTAGAATTATTAAAGCATGAGTTTTAATGGCTGTAACTGATAAGGAACCAAACGGAAATAATGTATCTATATTGTTCGTGGATTGCGTAATTTTTTTGGATTTCAGTATAAAGCTTGTACGTATTAGTAACATATTTATCAATTCTTGCATTTTAATACATTTATGTGTGTATCTTTATATATATATA
>CABFPE010000112.1:915484-926237 GCA_900660155.1 Hofstenia miamia | reverse complement strand
TTTGATTATTTAATAATTTTTCAAATAGTTTACTGAAAGGATGGCCAATGCAAATTGGCCCATAATTTTGTGCGTTTAGAGGATCGCCTTATATATACAGGGTGTAACAAAAGTAACCAGACGCTTGCAAAATAAAAGGAAAAAAACTGTAGTTACGTAGCTGAACATCAATGGATGGAAATTTAACTGATGGTTCGTCTTGCTGCAATAGCGATGTTAAATCTTTAATCGATTTGGGGTTAAGATTTTTCATTCAAATTTTTGAAATCGTCATTCCTATTGATCGTTACTCCGGATCTGACCGTACCCGACTTTTTTCTGTGGGGTTTACTAAAGAACAAAGTTTATGGCAGAAACTCACGCACTATAGACGATCTGAAGAATGCTATTACCGAAGAAATTCGTGTCATATTATTTTAATATTATTAGTAAGTTCCATAGAAAACTGAAGTAAAATTACCTTATCAAAAAGCAGAACAACTCCGTTTGTAGCAAAATTTAGGAGAGATTCCAGAATGTAAATGTAATTATTATTAGAAATTCAAAACTGTAAATTACTCATACTATAAATTTTTTTCGAACTTTAGATTTTCATAGAAATTCCTCCCAAACTAACCAAAGTATTCCCTGTTTATAAGATTAGAAAAGAATATTTTTTATAATTTTGGCCGGTAAACGGCCTGTCATGAAAATTAAAAGTGGATGCAGGCCGGTAAATTGTCGGCCCCGGCCCAACCGGCCTCGGCCAGCAGGTAGCCGGTTCCATCTCTGTTACAGTATACCATGACGCCTCAAAAAAATTACCCAATTTTTTTTGATGGATCTGTTAATGAGGACCCCATATGAGACTATGTGCAGAAAATTGGACCCGTATTCCGACTTTTTTAAAAACCTATATACCCAGCGCCAGAAGTTGTACTGGGCGTCAATATATATGTACCCAGCGCCAATATATATATATATATATATATATACTCAAATGCAAAATATATGTATGTGTTATGCATACGTTAAGGTCTTAAGAATTTACTAACGAATAGCATATATTCTTGAATAGAATTGAAAATAGGACTTTGCAGTGAACGCTTCCTTGCAACATCATTATCACGTATCGAATTTTGAGTTTGATATCGCTATTTGATCATTAATATTAAACAGTAATTTGCAAAGTGAACTAATACAAGATTTTATGGCGAATTTTTTTTGCAAATGCTGACAATAACATAGAAAAATTGTGCCATTTTTAAAGAGACATGGATCATGTTTGCAACAATCATTGCTTTTGTCATTCCACAGCATTGTCAATGTATGATTCCGTGCTTAGTTAGAATTTCAGAAATTTATCAATATTTCAATAGCTTATTAAAACTTCTTGGTTGAACTTCATAGTTTTGATTACTGTTTACTGATATTCCTCCCAATGTAATTAAAGTACCAATGAGGTTGCTTGACCTTGAACATGGTTGGAATACATTTCTTTGACAGGTGACCTTCTTGTATGTCAAAGAAAACTTACGATAAGCACTCTAATGGAAATTTAATTGATATCTGAAGATTAAAGACAATGCACTGTATTTTTCACATCAAAAAAATCAGATTTTCGGAATCGCAACTGAGTTGATGCCAGTTGATAGGTTGACTAATACAACAGGTTTTGATTATTAAGTGATTGCTAACAAAAAATAAAATCTAATACACACGCCCAATATTGAATAATAACAAAAGCGTTATAAATTTAGGTGGACCAAGTTTCTATAGCTGATCTTGTTGATTTTAAAGAAGCCTTTTCCCTAACAGATGCCGAGTTTCCTGAAATCACAACAAACGATTTGAAAATGATTAATCAGGTATGACTCTTTCTACATGATCCCTTATGAGCTGTACGTGTTAGGTTATTGGACAAAGTAAGTCACCAGATCATTTGAAAAAATTGCTGAGCGATTCGAAAGAGGATGGTGAAATCGATTTTCCAATGTTCTTGAATGGCCTTCAAAAGATGATTGCAGACTACGATCCTTGTACAGAAATGGAGCTCAAGGAAGCGTTTAAAATCCTCGACGTTGACGGCAATGGGTATTTGTCATTGAATGTAAGATCATTATAAACTCATGTACTACCCTGTAGAGATGCAGAACTTTGTACCCATAGCGATTAATAGGGAATATTTGTATTCAAAATAAACCTCTTGAAATTACACACATATTTTTCTTCTCCAACATAGTAAATTACAAAATCATTCTTTATATGATACTTCTTACCCAATGACCATACCCTATTGCAAGTTCTCTGTTAGTTTTCTTTTTCAATCAAAATGTTTCGACAACAAAGTTTTTAAATATTTTTTTTCAGATTTGGGGCCATTGTTTTCTTTTAGTCCTTTTAAGATCAACTAAGCATGTTCAATTGCAGATCAGCTGCATTTGAATAAATGTAAACAGGACATGAAATTGAACCTCTTAAGTGAAATACAATTTTTGCACTAACTAAATGAAAGCCATCATAATCATCTGCTCGAATCATGAGTAGGGTTTTACGAGCCACTCGCAAAGATTTGGACAGTTAGTTATGAGGACAATTTGAATCAATTTATCAGAAACTGAATAGCTACAAATGTTGACTATTGCAGTGGAGCACATTTATGAATAGACATCCAAAATTCCAAGCGGTTTTTTACCTTTTCATGAGACGTAAGACATAGGTTTCAGCAAATATAAGGAAATATATTGATTACATCTTATGTGTGTTTTCTATGCTCCCATTCTATTGCTAGTTATCATGTAAACTACAAAAGTTTTTGATTGTTACACATTGTGTAAATCTCACATGATGGTACTCGTTTGATGTCTTAATTAAATTTCCTGAAAATCTCTTGAAGGTATTAACGAGAGTTGTTAATTATATTCTTTATTTAACTATTAGTGAAACTTTTTAATATGTTTATCGTATAGATAGTTTAAGATGATGTTAAAAGTACTTCTATTTTCTTGGGCGTCGCAAAATTCCTTTGTTATATTAGCTGTAAATGGAAGCGAGTGGGTGAGAGGTATTTTAAAAGTAGTCTTATTTTTCTCTCAATTATGTAAAATCCACAATAAAGAAACAGTGTATCATTATAAATTCCTCAATTTTGTCCTCCTACCTTCTGTTTTATCCTTCAATTTTTAATGGTCAAAATTTATTCCCTTGAAGCATTTCATCAATGGCTTATTAGCAAAGTAATGCTCGGATGCATGTTATTATATTTTCCATGCATACTTGGAGTCTCCACTTTCAAATAGTCACGTGTCCATTTTTGAATATCTCATTGTTCACCTTCTTCAGCATAGAAATTCCTGAAAGATAATTTTCCATTTTCAAAACAAACAATATACGCTGTCACTTCACTTATATTTATAGGTAGAGTTTCAAACGAACTGAAGGCTATTTAGCTAGATGACAAGTTTTTACACATTTTACTGTAATTACAAAGTCTTCCATTATTCACGTTTGCAATTTTTTGGTACTATTTCATTAAAATAACTTCTGAATTTACTGCGAGCAAAAGTTGACATTAAACTCTATCTTATCAAAAATATTAATAAATTGAAAAATCATATTGATCTTGCCTTGTGTGTTAATATATTCAAAGTTTTCATAAGTGTTTTTAATATAAAACTTGAAATTAACAATGAAGCAAAATTAATTTTGAAGTTTTCAATAAATTGCTTAAAAGTATTTTAGCATATAATTTTTCTAAATTGAATTTAATAAAAATTAAGAACAAATTTGTGATTAATTAGTAATTTGTTATTTGAAGTTGTGATCACTATGATTCTATTTTATGCTAGATCATTATATGGAAAAAAGATTTAATTTAAGGGAAACATTCGATTTTCTAATCAAAATTTATGATTTTGATTGTCTGCAAAAAATAAATAAGGCAGTTTATATTTTTTTGCTATGTAAAGAATCACTTTTTGCCAGGTGTGAAAAAAATCAGTTGAAAAATGCGCTCATAGGAGCAAAGACTGACTCATTTTTTTACTGAAACTCAACATTACATGGGATGGATAAAATTCAAATAAAAATTCCAGTGTAGTAAGCCCGTGATCTGTTAGTGATTTTGATGCCATCAGCATTTTAAAGATTACAAATATTTCCTTGATAACCGCAATTTCCAATTTACCAAAACAGTCCGTTTTTAGCTAAAGACAGATAAGCATCTCACAAATTGGTAGTGGTGATATGATAATTAATCATTTACCAATAACCTTGAATCACAGTGCTTAGTTCACCATGCAAAAATCTCGTCATTTCCAATTAACTGATTTTGATCATTTTGCAATGCACTGACTTTCACAAGACTATTTCAATGTCATTATAACATTTTTTATGAAAATGATATTCACTTTTGTTTTTCATATATATATATATATATATATATATATACTGTATATATATACTATATATATATATACATATATATATAGTATATATATATATACATATATATATATATATATTTGTAATTATTTCATGTGTAAGATTCTTAAGATCACTTCTAGCAGTATTAAGTCACGTTATTGCAGAAATGTGTAATGTAAATAACTGCTAAAGGTGCTCAAAAATTTATTAAAGTCTTAGTTGGAATACAGTTTCCTAATGTTAAGTCCAAGGACTAAAAAGTCCGTGGTTAAGTCCAAACTCATTAAATTATAAAATGTATATAAATATGAGCAGGTGGGGTTCATATATTATTATTTAGTATTTATTAATGATAGTATATGTCATGTAACTAATTACGAATGTCCAATATCTGAGGTATCTTTTAACAGCATGTCTATTTTTTAAAGGGCTTTCGTGACCAATGTTTTTTTTTGCTTGATGTTGATGCATGTGAACATCTGACACTTGATATCGAGAGGGATGTTCCTTCTTCCTAATTATTCAATATGATATCAAGTTCTTGAAACTTCCTACATATTTTGATTCTTTACGAGTAACTAGCTTTATATGTAAATTCTAAATGAAAAATCAGACTGTCCGAAATTGAAATTTCTAATTTGGATTTGTTTAAATTAATCACCATATTTTATTGATACCTAAGAATCATTGTAGAGCAAAATTCTTTTTATAATTTTGAATTAATATTTCAAATGAAAATATACTGACTACCAATTTTTTGTACAAATCAGACAATACTATATTATCGGAAAATATTCGATTTACATCAAACCTGGAAATTCAGTGGCTGAAAACTAAAATTTTATTCAGCTTTTAAAAAATCCTGAAAATTCTGTCATTTTCCTTTGTCGTTGTTGATCTTGGGAAGGATCTTAAGCGTGATCTTCCATTACACTGCATTTTAGCTTCATTGTACTTAAACCTTTGTGTTGGTTGTATTTGCAAGCAAAGGCTTAAATTTTTAGAATTTTTAGGGGAAATCAAAATGGAAAACCACTTTTTTACATTTAATTTTTTTTATAATAGAGGATTCCTCTGTCCCCTAACCACCTATATTCCAATGAAACTTTTCATGATTCACTTTGTTCTTCAATTGCTAGCTTAAATTAGCAAAAATGGTTGTGATTTTTTTATGTCCTTATACCCTTCAAGAGGATTCCTCTGTCCCCCCTAACCACCTATATTCCAATGAAACTTTTCATGATTCACTTTGTTCTTCAATTGCTAGCTTAAATTAGCAAAAATGGTTGTGATTTTTTTATGTCCTTATACCCTTCAAGAGGATTCCTCTGTCCCCTAACCACCCCCAGTATCTACAACAGCGTTTGCAAGAGTACATGGAAGCGTGGTGTAAGAACATCCAAATTGAGATTTAGAAGTTTTCAACCAATATCAAAATTATTCTTACCATGCAAAATGTTTTGATAAAATATAATTCGAATACAAATTATTAGACTAAATTGTAATGCATAGTCAACAGTTGATTTGAAGTTTGAGTTAATGATAAAGAATTGAATTTAAAAAAAATATTCAGCAGACTTAGTAAATTGATATTAAGTGTTTTCTACAGAAGTGTATACTCATATCTAATTGGACTTCGTAGTCTTACATTTACAACTTGTGAAATTAGTGTAATTTTTGTAGAAATCCAGCACAAATGAGTTTCTAAATATGGCATCAGTGATTTATGCAAAATTTCTTGCAGCCATTAAGATTAATATTCATATTTCATTGTTAGAATATTGATGAGATAATATTACTAGGTGCTAAAAGTATTTAGTTTTCACTTAGGTTCCCTGTGAAGATGACATTTCATTTCCTAGTGACGTCATCACTGCACATTATATTATATCAAAAATATATTACATTTCATAGCTGAAAATAAAGTAGTACATGTATATACATTGAATGCAGTGTTGATTATTTAAATGACATTTAGATTGCCTAAGTTATATTAAACTATTCAATTTTCATTAAACGACAGTTTAAACTAATTGAATAAATAAATTGTATTCACAGTGTAGAAATTGAACAAACAGCAAGTTGAAACTAAAACAGAAAATCAATTTTCTATCGGTTGGATTAAGTTCAAATACAATGAGTTTATCTCTGATGGTATTCATTGAAATCCTGTTTCTAGGTAAAATTACAACATTAGCCAGTGACATAGAGCACCTAGCTGGGATGGCCACATTCTGAGTAGCGGAAATTAAGTACTTTGAGCAAATAGTTCAAAAGCCTTTGAATCCGTCAAATCTTTCTGCAAATTAATGCCACGGCAAGTGGAATACACTTAACAGATATAGACCACAGAAAGTACTTTAGAAAGGAATTAACTTCTGTATCAACCACTAGTAAAATTTTCAGAATGAATTAATTTAGCAAGTTAAGACAGCAGCAATGTGTTCATCTGCTTCAGCCCGTATAAAATCCGTCAAATGTGGTGTTGATAACCAACAACAATGATGTAGATAATGAGATTAGTATGTAATTGGAATTGATACAACTGCAGCATACATCAGCCTTTATTCAAACTACTACAATCAACTACGTGTAGTTCTTTTATGCAATTTTGTAGAAAACCAAATTCCCTTGCAGATTAAACAAACTTTATATTAATTGTATTTGCTCGTTAAATGTACGCATATTTTACACAATTATATATAATTCATGTATTGATAAATTTTTTGCACAACAAAGAAAATTTTTATTAATGTTAAAATAAAAATTACGACAAGCATTTTCTTCTTGAAAATCTTTAACAAAAATAGCAAAATAATTTCTACTGAAGAGTTTATTATTCTTTTTGAGAAAACAAAATATTATTTAATGTTCTGTCATTGAAAGAACTTAAAACAACTGTACTTCGCAATCACCAATTTCGGTACAGAAAAATAATGAAAGACCTATTTCCAATGAAAAGCTTTGTCATTTGTAATAACTAGTACAGCAGTTATCTATAAAAATAGAATATTTTTACAAAAAGTTTAGCAAATGAATTTGGGGAAATTATGATAGGAATTTCTGACTTGTTACTTTAAAAGTCGATTTGCAAACTTCGTAACAGTTGCCTCGGAACAAATTGTGGTTATAGTGAGGGGACTTATATTTATTACACAGACATACTAATTAAAAGGACTTTTACTAGAAGGGCACCAGGGGTATAATTTGACTTAATAAAGAAACATTGATTTACTAGAAAATTGTTTTAGCCTCCAATTATGTTTCAAATAGAATAATGAATGCTAAAATTTTAATTTCTTTTATATAATTAAAATATCTTAAGTTTTGCTGGATTTATCAGGCAGAGATTCACTTGCCTAATGGTACACACTGAAGTTGATTTGGGAGAAAACTAGTGCCCCCAATTCCCCCATTTGGAAAACATTAGGGTAGCCCTCTTAAGAATTGAAATACTTCTATCTTCTTTCTCAGCTACCCAGTCACCAAAATATTTGAATTTACATTTAATATCTCAATAATTATGGATTTGAATTAAAAATTTAAACGTTTTGAGGGATGAAATGAAAATTGTAGTCATTGGTTTATTCAAACACATTTCATACAACAATTACAAAGAGTGGGGTCTTAAGTTGGGAATAGAGTGCAGCTATTAGGATAATTTGTGTGACCTTAGTAAAAAGTTTGTGCCAATTTTTTTGAATTCCATTTGCAAATTGTACCAAATGTTTGGCATCTACAAAATATTTGTCAAACTTTCCAATTTTTTTACATTTTAGTAAATATACCAAGCATATTAGCTAATCCAATATTATACATTCCATCTAACAACCACCAAGCTTTTGGTATTTAGGAAATTGTAAAAGCAGTTGACAAACCTGCTTCCACAGCATACATAAATCTGTGTATAATTAGTAGATAGAACAAATACTGTTCCAGTGAAGTTACTAATTAAAACACATTTTCTTTGATTGATGTGGCCAACGGGGCTTTGGGAGGACTTCTCCCCCACTTTTATCAAAAAACCACAGGTCTGTACCTAAAAATACAAATTATTGTTACCTTATAAAAATTCCAAAACTTTTTTGTAAAAATTACTGAATAGGTCTTCACTTATGAAAGATAAACTAGAATCCTAGAAAAAAACCCTAAGTGTTTGTAGTTGGCCACTCTCCCTTTTTTGCTTTCCATTATAATCCAATGAAGTCAACACAATTTGAATATTATTCAAATACTATGTCATACACAATCAAAGTTTCAATTGAACTGACACTGTATGAACCACAATAGCTGTACACTGATCAAATTATCATTGTTAAGTACATTAATGACACCACGTTTCAGATGGTGTGTATACCCGAGGCATTTGTTAGATGTCCTGTAGAGTCATTAACATTCAATCCTGCTACACTTCAACTGTAATGAATCATCATCTAACCGCCATGGCATGGGTTGCCTTAGTCATCATTGTTGTGATTCTTTGATATTTCTCAAGATGTATGTTAAGATGATGAAGACTGAAGTATATCAGCATTTTGAATGTTTTAAGAAAAACTAAAAATTTTCTATTTTTTCCTCAATACACTAAATTCCCTATATCATCAAATATTCAAATGACGTTCAAAATTTATTCACAATATTATCGATTTTAATAATTTTTTAAAATTTTTACATTTTTGTACATCATTTTTAAGCAATTTTGAAATTATGAGCACTATTTTGCAGTTTTTGTTGTACAATATAAACACCCATTCTATATAAGAACCAACTATTATCAGAGATTCATCATCTCCTTTATTTTAATGTTTTGTTTCAAACCTAAACCTTCAAAAAAGCGACTTCATTCCTACATATAATTTTATTAATTAGCTAAGATCATGAAATTCTCAAATTACTGATTTGCTAAAAGTCATGAAATTCAAAATTATTGATATGATTCCTTCAATTCTAGACCTCTTTTTCTACGCTCAAATAACTTAAAATTGTTAAAATTTTACAAAAAAATTAATGCTAAACATTGACCGACCACCAATGCAAATTTAAAATAATTCAGTAAAATGAATTGTCTATGTATTAATATCTTTTTCTCTCTCCAGATTTCACAAAACAATGTGGTGGTATAGTCAATGGAGTCCTGAGGAAATTAACCTGATCCTGATACCAGATCTTCCGACTGGTGACGGTACCGGGACAGGATCATAGCAAGACTGGGGCCAACTTATCAATTTCAACTGAGATTGGAACCATTTTGATTTAATATTCGATATTATGTTATACTTGCTAATCTAAAATATGTTTATAATATCTCCCTTCAGTCAAGCCCGTAGCCAACATTCAGGAACGGTTGATGGGAATTTCGACTTTCTGTAAATTTAACTAAAATTTTACCAAGACTTTACTGTACAACATTTCAATTATATGTTGCATATAGAGCGAGATTTTCTGACGGGTAATGTCATCTAGTAATGATCAAGTAAGTGACCAAAAGTTTTTTGAAAATGCAGGCAAAATAGACCTTATTGAGATCAAAGTTACAAAAATTGAATAAACAAATTTCATTTTTACCTGCTGACTTTTCTTTTAGCTTTGTTGTCAAGAAGGGGGTGCCCAACCTTTCAGATGGTTCGTTCCCCTGACCCCACTTAGCTACGGTCTTGCATTCAGTATTCATTTTGATTAATAATACATTATATATACATATATATATATATATATAAAATACCATACATTAAGCAAATTACCGCATTTCTAAGCAAATTCGAAGAAACCCAAACTTAAAATTTAGTCAAATCTAGATTGAAAAATATTATGCAGAAATCACTCCTGATTACAAGCTTCATTAATGGTTAAAATAAAATAAATATAATAAAATATAATAAATCAAAAAATAACGTGTTTTTGTCAAGATTCTCATATTGCATATATTGTACAAAATAGGGCATACTGAAATTTTGGAAGATAAACTAATAGCATTTGAATTTAATCACAAATACAAGATCACTTAAAAAAGCAAAGCCAAGCCATTATACAATCTACAATTTTTTAGGAATTATGTTGAAAAATATGTGCGTTTATTTCAGTATCTAAATTTTATAAATTGGAAAGTGCATACATTTATTTTTTAAATATTTAACCAAATATAATAGTGCACTTAATTTTTTAATATAATTGTATATGACCACAGAGATGACCCTATAACAATGGCGTGCATCTACCGCAAAAACAAAGGGGCTTAATATCCTTCAAGCCGAATTTTGATAAGCGTTATAGTAAATAATTTTGTCGGGGTTCGATCATGGCTTACTTCACTAGAGGCCTAAGCAACGTGCAACTGGAGGCGAACGATGAG
>CABFPE010000112.1:904131-915463 GCA_900660155.1 Hofstenia miamia | reverse complement strand
TGAATATAATAGTGCACTTAATTTTTTAATATAATTGTATATGACCACAGAGATGACCCTATAACCGCAAAAACAAAGGGGCTTAATATGCTTCAAGCCGAACTTTGATAAGCGTTAGAGTAAATAATTTTGTCGGGGTTCGATCATGGCTTACTTCACTAGAGGCCTAAGCAACGTGCAACTGGAGGCGAACGATGAGATTGTTGAAAATTTAATTTATGTTCAATTATGAACTGAGTTTATTGTTTTATTATTAAACCTTGTCAAACGTTCTTACGTGTTTGAAGGACTACTATCACTTTGAAATTGACAGACGATGTGTCATCATTCTTTCAAACATCTTTCTAAACAACTACACATCTTTTGCTACTCCAAGATCAAGAAGAGAGCTAAAACAAAAAGTGCTGAAGTTGTCTTAATTTCATTCCTATATACAGTATTTATTTTATTTCAGTAAATAATAGATTATCATATTCTTGCTTTGCACTAATTTATTCCCTTTAATGTCAATAACTTATGAAGAGTGAAGGGTAAATTATATTTATTTCTCATAAATATTGAATTTTGATACTGAGTTTTTTAATACAATTGTCCTTAATGGTGTTATTTACATAAAAAAATAAGAATATGAAAAATCCCCAACAGCATGTAATTCATTCGCCTCCAGTTGCACGTTGTAGAGGCCTGTAGTTAAGTACGCCATGGGTTTCTGAACTGAGTTTATTGTTTTATTATTAAACCTTGTCAAACGTTCTTACGTGTTTGAAGGACTACTATCACTTTGAAATTGACAGACGATGTGTCATCATTCTTTCAAACATCTTTCTAAACAACTACACATCTTTTGCTACTCCAAGATCAAGAAGAGAGCTAAAACAAAAAGTGCTGAAGTTGTCTTATTTTCATTCCTATATACAGTATTTATTTTATTTCAGTAAATAATAGCTTATCATTTTCTTGTTGTTTATTAATTTATTCCCAATAATGTAAATAACTTATGAAGAGCAATGAACTGGCACTATTGTCCTTTCGAAGGGAAAATCTATGCTTTTGTTGTTTTGAAATATATGTCTTTAGCATCATTCTTGTCATATTTCTCTTATTCATGAAATAAATAATTTGTTGATCAGATCGCGTTAAAATATTAAACATACAATTCGGATTGGAGTTGGATATAAATTTCAGAAAACAAACACTCATTACAATCAACCTAGCCGTTTTACCACACAGGGGTGCATGGCATCATGTATTTTAGCATTCAACCCCATGCTATCAATTTGAATCTTACTTTTAACTTACTCTTGTAATTTAATCATAAATAATGGGCGTAGCAATTTTTTTAGCACTCCCATTTTCAACCCGTGATTTGGATTTTGAAATCGTTGAAAGTAAAAACACAAATTACACCAAGATTTTTCTGTAAGCAGCAGTTGCTTCGGCTACGGTTAGACTATGCGATTGGTACTGCATAAACTGCCCACCGACAGCTATTGTTAGACTATACAATTATAATTGAAATTGGTGCGATTTTGTAATTGTTCTTGCTACCAATCACATAGTGTATCTGTAGCCTTAGGCCACGGTTAGACTAGTGATTTGCTCAAAAGTGATCTATCACATTTTGAGTGAATCGCACGTCCAACCACCCGAGATAATTAGCGATGTGACGATCACGAAGAAATCGTGCGCGTCCCACTTCCTTGTGATCGTCACATCCCTAATTATCTAGGGTGGTTAGACGTGCAACGCTTTCAAAAGTGACACATCACTTTTAACCAATCACCTAGTCTAACCGTGGCCTTAGGGCCATAGGCTTAGAATTGCTTAGAAAATAAATATTTATTTACCCCACTAAGCCCCCGGGATGCACGTTCCTGCCCCACTAATTGTTGAGTATACGCGTCTTCCAAATGAAAAGTCAAAATGGAAACTAATAAAAGAAATCACAAATTATAAGCAATCTAAATCAAACTTAATTGATGTGATTAAAGATCAAAATGGAAATAATCTAACCGACAATTTAGAAATTTCTAATGAATTAAACAAGACTTTTGTCAACTTAGGAAATTACAAAGGCCCCCTTATTAAATACAAAAACCTCTCACACAAAATCTTTACACCTGAATTTTATTTCCGATTCTCAACTACCTATGAAATTATTAAATCGATTCTTAAGCTTAAGTCCAACAAATCAAGTGGTCCCTCAAATATCCCCTCCTGGGCTCTTAAAATGACTGCAGATATCATTGCAAGTCCTTTAAATTTCATCTTTAATGAATCTATAAAATGCAATCACTTCCCAGATTATCTAAAACTTGCTCACATTACTCCTATTTTTAAGAAAAACGATCCTTCAATTGCCACTAATTATCGACCAATTTCAATTACTTCTCCAATAAGTAAAATATTCGAAAGATTATTGCATAACCAAATAATTGAACATTTTAATAAGTATAATTTATTATCGAACACCCAATTTGGATTTCGCAAAAATTTTTCAACAACTGATGCACTATTACATGCTACTGAAAAATGGAGAGCATCCCTCGATTCTAATAAATTTGTAGCTATAGCTTGTTTAGATCTCTCAAAAGCCTTTGATTCGATTAATCACAACATACTTATTGAAAAACTATCTTACTTAGGATTTTCTTGTAATAGTAAGCAATTGATAACTAGTTACCTTAACCAAAGATTCCAGAGAGTTAAATTAAACGATATTTTTTCTGATTGGTTACCGGTTTACAATGGGGTGCCTCAAGGAACGATTCTAGGTCCTCTTCTTTTTAGTATTTATGTAAATGACATGCAGTCAATAACCAATTGCAATCTAATTCAATATGCCGATGACACCTGCATCTTCAGCGATAATACATCATTGCACTCAGCAGTGGAATCAATAGAATTCAATTGCAACAAATTGTCAAAATATTTTTCAATGCATAAGTTGCTAATTAATGAAGCTAAGACGGAATTTTGTATTTTGCAGCCCAATAAAAATAACTACGATGTTTCCAAAATGACTTTGAAAATTAATACTGTTAATGTACCTATTGTAGACACTTTCAAGTACTTAGGCGTAACCATTGACTCAAAGTTAAAGTTCAACACTCACATTAACATAACAGTTAGAAAACTAGCTATAGGTATAAAAAGTATGACACTAGTAGTTAAGCAATTACCACCTTGTGCAATTATTCAATTCTTCCATGCTTTTATCATGAGCCACCTTAATTATGCAAACATCTTATTTACTGATTTAAGTGATGTGCTTTATAGAAAACTTGACATTCAATTAAAATGGGCACTGAATATCTCAGCAAAAAATTCATCGAAAACTAAACATTACATTTCTAGGTCAATTCTCTTTCCAAAACAACTCGTCATTTTAAATACCTTGCTAACATTTTTCAAACTAGTAAAAAATCTACCGCCTTATAATTCAATTAAATTCCCGGGATTTGCGTATAAACAGAATTCAAGATCTAAAATTTTTACATGTGTTAAGTATAAGAAAAAAGTTTTGAAGAAATCTTTCATTAATGTCGCAATTCGAACCTGGAATTCGCTACCTAAAGAAATTAAAAGCATTGAAAAATTGAAACCTTTTAAAAAACGTTTAAAAATCTTCCTTAAGCAAAAATATATTTTAGGTACATCATGGTTAGGATTTAAATTTTACAACAATGACTATACGATAACTCGTCATTAAAATAGCAATATAAAGTAATTCATCCATAGCCTGTAAGAATTGTTACTTTTTGTAATGTATGTTGATTTGTAGATTGGTTACTTTTTTGTAATTTATGACGCTATTCAGATAAATTATCAGTTATTGAATTGTAAACATTTATCTGAATATAGAATCTCTTATCTTATCTTATCTTATCACATTAATTATACATTTTTATATTATCAACTTAGTTATAGTATTCCATTATAGCATAATAATCTTAGTCTTTAAAAAACAAAACCAAAAAGTTTTCGGACATGATACTATATGTCTGGATTTAAATTTTGTGACAAGATTCTGTTTCTTCTGAATAAAGAAGGTAACCAATTCTCGAAAGAATAAGTTAGACCACTGTTGGCAATGGTAAAACACCAAGAATAAAAGCAGCAATTTTTGATAACCGTAGTCTCTTCAATTTTTTGCGCAGCAAGGCAGTGCATTCCGTTCACGGTGTAAGCACACCCTGCACAGCGTCGATGATGTAATGAAACTATTCTATTACAGAAATACTATTATAAGGCTTGCTCCCATTATAGCTTTATAAATACCATTGCTATTATAGACTATAATAATCTCTATGACCCTGCATAGGTGAAACATGCAGTTACAGTTTATCCTACCTTGTATTATCGTTTAATGATATTAAGGTCCGTTGATTTACCCCATTTCATGGTATATAAATTTTTATTTGCAGCTAGTTTGAACACGTTTTCTTGGATAACAATTTTTTGGGGAAGCGTAAAAAATTTATTGGTGGACGTTCAGTAAAATTGCATTGAATAAAACTACATGCACACTAAGACTAACCTCCAAGTGATGTAGGAAATTATAAGAAAATTTACATTACAAAAATATTTGTTCGCGTCTAACCTACCCGGTGCTCAGCCTTAGCACAGGTCGAATTTCAAAGTATCCCTGCCCTTTTGATAGTAATATATAAACTGCTTGTAGTAGCAATTTCTGATAGAAATGGTAATAAATTCGACAATGTTTTTATTTAGGAGATAAAGAGCCGAGTGCTGCCATTGATGCATGAGGCTATGGATGCAGACGAACTTGACACACTTTTTAATGAATTTGACGTGAACAGTCGAAATGAAATTAACGTTAATGAATTCATTGCCATGATGACACACTTCAACTAGTGGAACAAATCACCAGAACTAAATTGAAAGTATACTTAAGCATATCATTTTTATGAAAATTAAAAATTCATATTTTGTATTTGTACTTAAAATAAAATATCAGAGTAATTTGAATGAAATACCAAACAATCGCTAGAAAGTCGATCACTTTTTTTGTATTAGAAATTCTTTATTTTAGAACAATTTGCCGACTATTGACGCATTATGAATAGCGTCGTAAATTCATCAATAAACTACAAAAGAAATTAGCATTATTATCAAGCAACGGTGGTTGAATGTGACTAATTTGCTTATTAGTTTCAAAGCATGATAAAATATTTTTTAATAGACCAGCGTCAAAAACAAATAAGAAACTGCTAAATTCAGCTAAGTTTAAAAAAATACATTCAAAATTTTTAAGATAGTCAATTTCAGTACTAAGAGGTTATAAGCAAACAGATAAAGAGAATAACAAATAGTGTGATAACTTTAATTATTAAATTGCATAATAAAAAAATGGAAAAATTTTCCAAAAAAACCTTCACAATACACTCAAACACATTTCCAACAATATTTTAAAAATCAGACATAACATAGCACCCATATTTAAGAAAGGCGACTCAAATATTCATCATAACTCAGTACAGTTTCCATCCTTTATGAAATCAAGTTAGTTGATATAACAGATGCTTTTTCATTATTTATAGAAGACATACAGTGTTTACAGCATTTGATAACATTGGTTTTGAAAAATTGATGTTCAAACACTGTTCATAGTTACGATAGGGTTGTTTAAGTGCTAGAGACCAACGGAAATGTAGTAAACGTATTTCCGTTGATTACATAGCGGAACAAAGTGATATGGTGTGGTCATTACAATTGGAATAGATATAGTTTAACATGCAGAAAATAGTGATTTAGCACAATCTGCAGACAGACGTGTGAACAAATCTTGATCAAAAAATAGCTACACAATTTACAGAGGACAGAGGAACTTAAATATACTTCGTTCATAATACATAGAATAGAATGTATTTATTAATGCTAAGACAACTAAGTTAACAATCTTTGATCTAAACCATCTGAAAGAAATGACAATCAACTTAAGGTATGTAATCCACACAAACCAATATATGAATAGAATTTCTTACTAAGTTTAGTACACTGGCATAACTAAACACCTCAACAAAAGCTGCTAATACTCCAGTTAATACGTCAATAATAACATGAAGTACAAAAACAATAAAACAACAAAAAAAACGGATGCAGAATTTACAGTTTACCCAGTTTATTACTAATTATTTTAACTAATGATATTTTTTGAAAAACTGAAATCTTTTCCATGACGTAGAACCGATTTTAGGGATATGTTGCTTACGGAGGTAGTCATTGATTTGACTTTTAAATTGCCTGCGACTTTTGATTCGTTTTATTTCAACTTGTAAGTTATTCCATAGTTCTATTGTTGAGGTTAAAAATGAATTTTTAAGAAAATGTTTTTTAACTTTTCTGAATTTAGAAGTCCTCGAATTATAAGTTGAATGCGTATATAATGGAAATTGTATATAACTGTAAGCTGAACGCTGATTTGAAATATCTCAAACTTTTATTAATGAAAAGTATTTTATGAAATGCGAAGCATCGTCGTGATTAGAATATGAACTTTTGTCGCTTATAGTTTAGTAATTATCACTATGAATATCTACTGCCCATTTAATTTGTGAGTCGATTTTATTTATTAATGAGTGGTTCATGTCATTAAATAAAACATTACAGTATATATAATGACTTAATACTAGGGTTAACCAACATCGATTTCATTTTAGAATTTACAAAATGCCTACATGTGAAATAGTTTAAATTCCCATTGCCATTTTGCGTAATACTATGTGACTTGAATACTTCAATTTATTATCGATTGCTACTTCAAGATATTTGAAGGATTCGACTTGAGTAATTTTTGACCCCGAAAAATTTAAAATGTGTGAATGATTATCTTTGTGAAACACAGAATTCTGTTTTAGAGGGATTTACAGTTAAATGGTGCATATTAAAATATCTTGAGACAGATTGACTTCTAACTTACTAATTGATGTATTTATTTGATTATCATGTGTAAATACACGTCTCGTCCGCATACTGAACTATTCCACAATCAGTGCTTAAATTACCATTTAAATCATTTACATACAATGAGAAAAATAGAGGCCCTAAAATAGTACCTTTTGGGAAACCTTTGTAAGCTTTACCCCAGTTAGAAAATATACTATTTACCTTAACTCTTTGAAAACGATCACTTAAGTAGCACCTTATTAAATTTATACTATTAGAGTTCAAACCAATGCATTCTAATTTTTTAAGAAGAATATAGTGATCAATAGAATCAAATGCTTTGGACAAATCGCTAGAAGCGAATGTGACAGAATTGTTATTGTCAAGATAAGATCTCCAATTTTCAGTAGCGTAAAGTAAAGCATTAGAGGTGAACTTTGCGAAAGCCAAATTGAGTATTCGATAGAATTGATAGGCCGGTAATTGCAACATTTTAGCGGGTTATCTCTTTTATATATGGGGGTAACATTAGCTAATTTTAATTGATAGAAAGGTATTTAGTTTTATGCACTGATTGATGATATGGCATAAAGGACTACTAATGAATTTTGCACAATATTTAATACACCGTGCCGATATTTCAGAAGGTCCGCTTGATTTATTAACTTTTAGCTTAATTATTGTTTAAAGGACTTCGTATCGAGTCACAAATTGCAATGAAAAATAATTTTGAGGAAGTTTGTAGTTTGATTTTTAAAGTGTAAGTGGGACCGAACGTCCCAAATACGTGCCAAGGTTAATGAGTTGATCATTGAATGCATTAGCGTTATCCTTGGGTTTTGTTGATATTCCACCATTGCTATTTTCAATAAGATGTAGATGTTGCATATGACTCTTGTTTCTGTTCAGTACATTGTTGATGAAGTCCCACTTATGTTTACGGTAATTTATTCTACTAAATACGGATTGCATATACCGATTTTGTGCTGCTCTCATTTCAATATTAGATTTGTTCCTTGCAATTTTATATTGTTTCGTAAGTTTTGTAAACCCGATTTTTTGCATTTGACGAGTTTTTTAGGTTCGGAGTTAACCAGGAAGATCGCGTGATTTGATAATTTTCGTGTTTTTTAGAAGCTAGCAGTGACAAGGAATTACAACTTGAGGCATTTTTAAATACCAAGGTTAAGAAAATTACAATTAAAGTCTTGTATTTTTCAGAATATTTTACTATTACTCGAAGCAAACCACTTAGATAGTTAAACTTATAAAAATCAGTATGTTGAATAACAACAAATTGGAACAAGCCACTAACAAAAAATCATAAAATATCACCTTAATACACAATGTGTACAATTGTAGACATTTGAAAAATTAGATATTTATTGAAATATTAATTTATGTTCAACATTGAATATCTTTGTTTATTAAATTAGGTTTTTTTTTGTTATCTTAAAAATAATTTGGTCTAAATATTGGTATAATCTTCTATTAAGGCAACTAGTAAAAATCATCATTCCACAAAATGTAGCATATTGTGAAACAACTTGAATTTGAGTTATTCACGAATCATTACATTGCTTCACATGAAACAAGTTTTTGCATGATTTCAATATCATAATTCGTAAGTCACTCTAAATAAATTTTTTTTCACAAAAATTTTATGACTTGGTAAAAAACTATACGATTAAGTCACAATGCGTTTAAATGTAAACAGTCAATTTCAATGAAAATATTAACGATAGAAAAAATTTCTTAATGTCATTAGAAACAATTGAAGCTAGCAGTGCTGAGTGGCCATATAAATATTTTTAACACTTCCATACAATGTGCATGTCTGAAAGAGATACCAGGAGCATTAGGGAATTAAATATTATTTGCAGTCAATGAGAATTTTTTCAAAATATCTTTTTATTTAATGTTGGACTTAATAAAGTTATATAATCCGATTCAATTTCTCCTAAGAGATTTATCAGAATCAGGACAAACTTTGGTTTATCGATTTCTGCAAGAAGTGATCCTTAAGAATAACGCTTTTACAATTTGTCAAACTTATGCAGGCCAGAAAATTTTGCACTATACAGAAAACCTAGAAATATATCGAATACAAAAAATCTTAGAGCTTTATATATATATATATATATATATGTTTCTTTGAAATATTTAGGACCCATTTTCAGTGGATATCGAGTTTTCTATAAAAACAGTTTAGATCCGCAAATAATATATTTGCATAACTTAAGTGACCCATTGTAAATAAATGAAAAAATTTAATTATAGCACATACTGGTAATTGCATTATTATCATTGACATTTCTTATAGTCAGTTTTCAGATTTGCATTAATGTGACTTTCGAAATTTGGCTTCGAGTAAAAAATACTCTTAAATACTTAAAATTGTCTATAGTTGAAAGCTTTGCTTGTTGGAGAAGTAATTGAAATTGGTCAAAAATTTTAGGCATGAGACGGATCGTTTTTTTAAATAGGAGTGATATGAGCAAGTTTTAAATAATCCGAAAAGTAATTTTTATGTGTTCGCTTAATATATAATTTAGGGGACTGGCTATAATAACTGCAGTGATTTTAAATGTCCAAGAAGGAATGATAGAATGTCCGCTTGATTTGGTGGACTTAAGCTTGAGAATTGCTTTTAAAGTTTCACAACTTGTAGTAAAACGGAAACAAAATTCAGGGTTAAACAAATTCGGGGGTTTGCTTTCATTCTTAACGATTGGGCACTGAATTTTCCTACGTTAATAAAAGTTTTGTTTAATTCACTAGAAATTTAGTAATTATCAGTAATAATTTTTCCTCATAAATTTTTAATAGCATCAATAGAGTTTAATTTAGATTTTTTACTATTACTGTTTTCATGAATTAGCTTCCATTTTGCTTTTTGATTTGGCAAACGAGCGTGTTCATTTCTAATGCATTCGCTATACACCTTGTGATTTTGAATGTTGGAGACATTTCTAGCTTTTTTATATGAAGGAAAATTACTGAATTGGAAAATCTTTAATATTTTTAAATACCACATTTAAACTTCGAATCAAAGTTATACTATTTTCAGTTATCCAAGGTTTATTATAATAAGATTTCACATTGTACTTTATTGTGAGTTTCTATGCAGGTAAAGTTATAATTGTACACACTGTTTGGTAAATTTGCAAATGTAAATATATACAAAGCTAGAAAATTATTGCACAGGTAATTGCAGCAGGAATGAATTTCCTAGAACATTTACCAGGGTGAAGCAGGGTGAAGCCGTTTTGCTGGGTGTATTCTTAGGCAGTTGTCAAATTCATAAATATAATATACTTTCATGAGCAGGCTTTCTTTGCCTTTTTCAAGAAAATAATAAATATAAACTCCAATACAGCAACCATGCATTCTCAAACATGCTGAATTATACGAACAAATTAATTTACTATATTTTATGTTGAAATGCATTTCCAAACGAATTGAAAGTACTACTGGTAAGTACAATATATGGTACTGTTCTAACTTGACGCTGCTCAACAAATATCCAATTACAAAAACATAAAAGGTTGTTAAAAGAATGGCTAAATACAAACAAGCACAAAGTAATTGAAAATCAGCGACTGGCTTGTCTTGAACTAATATTGTGGAAATATGCCACACAAATCGCGGGAGAAATATACAATATCAAGAGTGAAAATATATTTGAGGTAAAACACAAATACAGAATCCAGACTTAATGCATGTTTATTCCAGGATATTTTCCTGAAGGCGACTTTTCTCAACACTCAAATAGCTTCTGCTGCCCAGATCCTGCAGAATGTGACAGTCACGATAGATGTGAGTCAGAAGCAAAATGTGCCTGACATCCTTCTACACGGAGGATACAAATTTGAAAATAGTTTCGACCTTAGTTTAGTAGAAATTTCAGTTTCATATAATAGTTGAAAAATAGCACTCTTGCTTTTATAAAGTTTCTGATAATCATAATGCTTATAAATCTTCACGAAATTTATGTAATATTGCTATAAGGAAAGCAAGTAATAATTATTCCTGTTTTCAGTATCAAAGTCTTTCTTCCCAAAAAAACAAGTGGGAATTTGTTAACAATTTGCTAAATAGAAAAAACATGCGAACCGAAGAAATAGAAAAAATATACTATAAAGATAAATCCATTACAAATAAGAAGGGAATCTGCAATGCTTTCAATGAAGTTTTCCTAAATTTAGGAAACTACAACGGTATGGATGTACCTTTTTGCCTTGATAAACCCAAAGAAACTCCAACCTCTTTCTCTTTTAGTTTTGCAACAAAATATGAAATCATAAAGTCGATACAATGTTTAAAAAATAAATCTAGTGGACCCTCTCTAATAGCAACATGGTTCCTAAAACTCTCAGGTGACTTAATAGCTGAACCAATATGCTACATTTTAAATAATTGT
>CABFPE010000112.1:881032-899852 GCA_900660155.1 Hofstenia miamia | reverse complement strand
TTGAAAGTGCAATTTTTTGTTAAAAATATTGATTTTATTGATCGCGCTAACTGAAAAATTATTAAAACATGTTTTGCTATATAACCAATCATTGACACTATTATTTACTTCAATGCGACCTATTTGATGAAAATTGAAAAGGGTTTGATCATCTGTTAGCCAATATAATTATTTTTTTGCGAAACGTTAAGATTTTTATTTGTTATTTAGAAATTGAAAACAAGCGATCTAAATTCGACTTCATTTGGATTGCATGAGCTAGCACATTTGGGGCTTGAAGAGGCAAATATTTTAATTTTAGATCCTATAAACCTTAAAAGCTGTGGTCGCCCCTGTGACATTGACTGTATTAGATAATAACCAAATAGATTTGGCTTATATTAATATAAAAGTTCCATCCATTTAAAAGATCAGCAATCAAGTTTATTTTGGTATCCGATTGTCAAGTAGCTATGAGCTTCAAAGACGAGGATTTAGAAGCTATAATATTTTTTACTCGGAAATAGAGAATTTTAAATGATTCAAAAATTTTTAACGAACAGTTACTCTTTGAAATGATGCAAAAAATTTTTATTAACAAATTGCCATGCAACCCAATAAATGTTGCATACTTCCAGTAGAAATACTATTGTTCAATTGCGTCAATAGTAATTCTAAAAGTTACGGACAAAAATTTAACAAAATACAATTTTGTTGCCAGACGAAGATAAGAAATCAGTTGGAGGAAATCAAACAACTTTTAAATTACTTCACATTACTCTCTATAATTTTCTTCGCAACAAAAGTTGTATAGTGGCCCATGAGAACGTCATAGATATAGATTTGTAGAAGGAAAAAGAAAAAGGCGGTTACTTACTTTTATAAGAGAAAAAAAAAAATTAGGAGTACTCACTTTTATTAGAGGTAATCTACACAAATTATAAAGTTTTGTATTTGATATATTTGCGAAAAGATCATACGAGAAGATTTAGTTGGACTTAAATACTCAAACTGATAACTACAAAATCAATAGCTGCCTTAATTTAAAGAAATTTATAAATGGAATGCAACATCTATACCAAAGCAAAGATGCATAGAATGTTGCTTTTGTAATTCAAGACTGTAGTAAATCAATAGAAATGTAACAAAGAACAGACCCAAGGTTAGAAAAATTTGTAAGCATTTAAAAAAATAATATTCTGTATAAGTTTTTGATGAAAACAATTTATATATTTAATGGCCTCATTCCCTCTGTGCAACTAACTTTTCATGTATACAATTATTTAACAGCAATTGATAAGCAAATTGCTTTACTAAGGATTTACTTAAAGAACTACGAAGAATAAACATTCGGTCACCTGCGTGAGAAATGAGTCGAGCACCTAAAATTTCACCAACCAGCATAGTGACATTTGGTGCGATAGCGGTCATACGGTTCTTCAGATATTCTGCTAATTGATTGCGGTAATCTGAGAGTTCTATTATCTAAAATTCAAGGATGAAGTAAGACATAGGACAGAATTCTTATTACTTGATTACATAAATGTTTAATATTTTTGACGTCTTCTTTGGATATTTCCGTTCCCATGGAAATTTCTGCGAATTTTTTTACTTCAGATTCAACTTCTTCGGGGAGGATATCCGAAAAATCTTTACCTACCGCTTTCTCACGAGTGCCTAAACAGTAAGTTCGATCGAATTTTACCACAACAGTAAAACCACAGTATGCTAAACTAATCATCATTTTTCAAGCACAACGAGTCATTTCTCTAAGATTGATATTTTTTTTAAAAAATGGTTTACATTGTTTTAAATCTACATACCTCTAAAACGTAAAAGCATTTCCGTAGATGAATCATAGAAAAAACCATTTTTAATTTTAGATAGTACATGAATACATGATTTTACAATCAATAAAAGTGTCTGAGTGAAAATATGTATGTTATGAAAACTCAGTACTTTTGTACATTTGTGGCATTAGATAACTACCCAAACAAAATAAAATTTACTCTAATGTAGACTAGGAGTAGCAAACAATCATGAATAAATGCTAAAAACGACTGGGGCGTACAGAGTTTACATCGACTGGAGTACATATCGACCCTTTTCAACATGAAAATTCCTTTTGAATCTCCTATATATCATGGTGAGGACAATCATAGGATTATATGAAACCAATTTGGTAACTCCAAAAAATATTCATGACAATTTTTTCTGAGGTTGACAAATATTTTACATTTATTCAATTTGATTTCACAATCTACCAGTATAAAATAATACTAAGGTTTCGTTTGAACTTAAATATTTTTGCAAGAAATTTCTTAGCTCAATCGAATTTTTACAAACTTGACTAAAATTTCGAATTTCTTACACTAAAAACATTCATTTGTAATGGATAAAGTGTATTTTCAATCGAATTTCGGTTCGGCGATCAATGATATTTCTTCCAATTTTCTTCAATTGAAAACCTCTATCAGATTTCTGGTCGATGTAAATTCCTTAGTCGATTCTGGTCGATGTAAACCACGAATGGGATTAGAAAAATCAAAAGCGAATTTTATCAAATAACCAATCCTCATGTATTAAACTACATTGGAACGTAATAAATATCATATTCGAATACGAAGATCATTAGAACATACATGCTAGAATGATAATTTTAAATGGTTTTAAAATTATTTACAATACTTTATTACAAATTCTAAAAAAGATTTCGAGATAATTTAGTCATCATCATCTCCATCAACTGATTTCTCTTCCTCAGCGTCCTGNTTAAAATTCAATTACTGCCTGACTGGCGTAAACGAAAAAGCGTCATATCTATTTTTAGTAACAGACTCGATGGGGTGTGCATATTGTTGAATTAATACAAACAGCGCTGCTTTTAATTAAATCACATAGCAATCATCTTAGAGTAGACCAACTATAAGATGATCAAAATGATCTTCCGCTGGTTCGAACCTTAAAGAATAAAGTCAAAAAGGCCTTTATGGACCCTTGTGAATCAAATGCATCCAGTTAAAGTTTTGGTAATTAATTTTATTAAGACTCAGTTTTCTGTTGCTTATTTCATTTTGCATCCAATTTGATCAGACCCAGAAATGCAAATTCAAAAGAACAGCATTAAATGGATGACACGGATACATGTACATGTGCAGGTACTAAATACATGTTATCTAAAAAACGACGTGATGCGAAAAGTTGAAGTTCATATTCGTGATCTACGGGTCGAATTACATCAGAAAAACTGTGAATGATGGAAGAAAAAAATTTCATGCATATCAGTGTTATTAGTTTGCTTTAAAACAATATTCAAACATCAAATAAAAATATGAATGGAATATAGCACAATTCATTATGATTTACTTTAACATAATTAAATGATTGCGCCGCAGCAAGCAGATGCCTTAATGCTGTACCTGTGCTCGCTCAATCGCTTAAATCATATCCGTTGTCTTCCAACTCATCGTGCAAAGATTTAGCTAGCAAAGCAAGCAGTCCGCTCTTTGCTTCACAGTGAAATTTTTCCGTTGTAAAAGAACCACGCGAAATATTTTCATTCAATACAATAACCCAAAAGTAAACATGATATTTAATCAAATCAATCAGTGCGGGAAACAAATATTTCTTTGTTCAAGCAGTTTCGAAAACAAAGGCATATTTGAGCGAGGCTCCTATATCTGGTATTTGTTTTTTCGCATTTTTTACCCCACGGATTGCTTGTACAATATTCTTAAATATAAAACAGTAGCCATGTGTTTTTCCTTTACAGAAATTAGAAAATTTTTAGGAATATGCTACCATTTTAATTCAAAAAATCAATTATAACGAGGATGTTTCAAAAGTAATGTATTTTGAAATGAATTGGCGCTATATGCACTCAAATGGAGGCTAGGTTAACATTTTTGTGCAAATGTAGTTTTATAGAATTAGTAAATTTAAATGTGATTTCCCTCAGCTGCGATTTTCTCATCTAAATGTCTACTCAATCTTGAAACTTGAAAAAATTTGTAATTTATCTCAAGTTTTCTTTCATCAACATGCCTTCCATTGTAAATCGACAAAATTATTATTCAATATTTTGAAATGCACGATTTATCGATTGCTTTACCGAAAATTTGTAAATATTTGAATTAATACAAACTATTGGATTTTGAGAAGCGTTTTGCAGAAGGATATTTCTGTTTAAAGAACTTTAAAAAAAATTAAGAATAACCGATTAGAGGAGAAAAAACGACAGAAGTCATTAGCAATTTTTCTTGAACATGATTTATTAAAAGAACTGCCCAACTAATCTTATTTCGATAATAATATTACAGATAAATTTCTGAGATTCATTTTTCATGGCTTATTATTTCCACTTCATTTGGCTACATAAAAATATTTGCTTGGCTAACTTTTGCATGTACGAGCCGCCACGTTTTCAACTATTAGATTTTACTTTTTGTAAATAAACGAAATCATTTCGAATTACAATATATTTGTTTTAAAAATTTTAATTGAATCTAAAGCAAAAGTTGTGAACAAAGTTGTAGGTCTGAACGCGATAAAACTTTGTTGTAAATATTTTATTTTCCAAAACGTTGTGAACCAAGTTGTAGGTCTGAACGCTACTTAATGTAGCTAATGTACATTGAAAATCTTTAGCTTATTTACTCTTGTTGAGCACGATTGTCATTGGTATGGTTGTCGCCCAGACTTACAGAACATGCTTTGTTTATTTTGCTTAGTTAATCAATTTTTTTTGGTATTTACTCATTGCCATTATTTTCTTCGCATTACGTAGTTTACCTGTTGTGTAGTTATCTATTTTTGTTTTCATCGATTTGAGATATCCTCAAGGCAAGAGTGATCTATTTAAAAAAGTAAGACATTTATGTGCGGATTGTAATCCGTTTTCTAGTTCACCACTTAGGGTGCGTTAAGCAAGAGTAAATAATGGGGATGTTCAAACAGAGTAGATTAACACTTGTGTTAAGATTGTAGAGTTCCCACAGACGGCATGCGCTCTATATTTTTAAGTGCATTATTTAGGATATTTGCATTCGTACAGAAAGCGAGGTAGAGCTTTCGTTAGATTTCTAACAATGTATTATTTATATTTTCCAGCAAATATAAATTTGTTTTTTAATTAATTAGAGCTAATAAGCTCCCTTCATATCAAACCTGACCCAATTTGAAATGGAACCTTCTTTCTGCCCACTCGGATCTGGAGAAAGCTGATCTCTTCAAGCTTATTTTGCCTCGAATTTCTCTGCTCCTGTCTCTCTCTGCCCCGGTTCACTTCCCTCCCCGCTGATTCGCCTGTGACATCGTCTTCAACGCCTCCGATATTTCCCTCATGCAAGTTGTGTGGTCCTTGCTATCCTGATGGCGGCCCATCCTTTGTAAATCACGAAACCTCAACTCTTCCATCCATTTAAAGCATATCTTCTCCTACATTTGTTCCTCTAAGCGTTTTCCGCCTTGCTGGAAAACAACTTTGATCTCAATAATATACAAATTAAGCGATCCATTCCTACATTCAGAATTTTTTTCAACTACATTAGATGTTTGTTTAAATGCCATTACCCCACCTAAATGATGTTTATAAATCTAAAATTTAACCCTGTCTAAAATAATGTTTTAACAATTCTAAATCCAATTAGTTTTATGAATTCTAAAACATATAATCAACTAAAAAGTAACAGTTTACATTAAAAAGTGTACTTTTTTCGATAAAAAAGCGAAAATTGTTATTGAAATCTAAAATGTAAAAATTAATCATTCACGTTATTGCAATAGTGAAAATGTTGAAATATTTTCTAGGTATTACTTAAAGATAAAATATAATTTTAAAATTTAGTCTTAAACACTTATTTAAAATTTGTTGGTAAAAACTGTTGCCAAAAAAGAAATTTGACTTACGGGGAAGTTTTTAAGATATTTATAAGAAAAAAAGTGATGGTCTTTGATATGTCATGGCCATGCAAAAAATTTCAAAATGGCAATTTAGTCTGCTTGTCATTTGGGACTGTAGTGATCATCACAAGAATAGTGAACACAGATTTCTCTTTTCTTGAACTCAATGTGCTTGTTATGAATTCGCATGTTTTGATTAGCAATGAAAAATGTTAGTTTCGTTGCAAAATCCGTTTCATTTGTTTGTAAAATGTATTTAACTAGTTTTCTAATGAAAATTTTAATATTTTAGAATGATATCTGATCAGCATGCAAGGTTTCTAGAAGAATTTCAACAGTCCTTTTATTCAATGAATATGTCTCCTGAATGTGTAGTATTAGATGATTTTGACTCAAATATTGATTGCGACATGAAGTTTTGTAAGGATGAAACTGTAGAAAAAGTGTGTTCAGGTATTGCTATTATTTTGTTTTTTCTGAATACGTTTAATGCATTTTTCAAGGAGGTATTTGCAAATTTAGAATTTATAAATGGACCTTACATTACTTTGGTTTGCGTTTTTACTGTATTTTCGGAAATACGTTCAATCGTTGAAATTTTTCGACAAGGTACAATAGGGAGCAAATTAATCAGGACAGCGCATTTTTTTCATATTTCTTCCTAACTGAACCATAATGGGCACACAAACGCTATTTATCATATAGAAAAACGTTTATTATCAAGTTTAATGCTTCAACAATCATAATATATAAATTAGGAGTGTAAAAACTCAAATTTGTGATAATTTATGATAAATTTATAATAAAAAAAATCCATTTTATAATTGTATTTTATAATTGTATATAAATGAACAATATTTTAAATGATTTCAATATTTCGTCATTTTCCCTTTATTTCTAATGACATTTTCGATTTTCCGCGGCATTGAATCGACTAAGTTCTCCACCATGGTCTTAATGGATGCATCACTCGCCCACAATCTTAACAATTTTCCGATGAGTTCGGTTTTGTGGTGCACATTTCAGGAGCCAATTTCCGTTTCAAGATTCCCCACAAATTCTCAATCGCATTGAGATTTGGGCTATTCCCGGGCCATTGGATGAGATTAATATTATTATTTTGAAAAAATTGAGTGACAATTTTCGCCGTATTGGCTGGGGCGTCGTCTTGCTGGAAAATAAAGTTGGATCCAGGATACCATTGGTTGGCTTGTGGGATCATTCGTTCATGTAAAACTTCGAAATACTGCTCTTTCCGCATGTTCTTTTCACAAATATGCAATCTTCCAGTGCCATGGAACGACATGCAACCCCAAACCATAACTTTCTGTGGATGCCGGACGGCTGGAACAGATGGCATTCGGCTGTTAGGCGTTTGCCATATTTTTCGCTGCTTTGCGTATGGCATTCAAACGTGGACTCATCTGAGAAAATAGCCTAGAATTTAGAAAAATGAGCTTCGCTGCTTTGCGTATGGCATTCAAACGTGGACTCATCTGAGAAAATAGCCTAGAATTTAGAAAAATGAGCTGAATCATATTTAATTCAAATAACTTACTGTAGCGGTTGGCAAATTAAAAGCGTTTCTTCATCATTGCTTTTGTTACAGTGGTTTCCTTTTCGGAGTAACACTGCTACAGCCAGCTTCTTTCAGTCGACTACGAACTGTGTGTACTCCTACATGAACACCGGACTCTTTCTACTCTTTTTGTAGTTGTTTGGCTGTTGATAGCGGCTTTGATCTTAAACTTCGGACCAGTAGGCGATCATCAGCTTTGGTGGATTTCCTTTTCCTTCCACAATGTCTGACGCGTCGTGCACTAATTGATCCAGATGTTTGCTTTTTTGACATTTTCCACTGCTGTTTTGCTAAAATTGGCTTTTTCTGCAATTTCTCTCAACTAATATGTATTTTCATTGATTAGAGTCTGAATTTGGATAATTTTGACTGTGTTACTTCTCTCTTTCTACATATAATAAAAGCTTGACAGAATCAATATTTATGGCTGTCTAATAACGCTAATTGTAATTTCATACAATTGAATTGTAATTAATAAACATTGTGTACTTTTACCTGATTGGTTATGTTTTAATGCGTATTTATATACACGTACGTTCCTAACAATATATACCTATATATATACGAATATATATATACTAAGAATATATATATATATATATATATATATATATATTTAGAATTAAAGAACATCTTAAAAGTCATATTGAAACTGAAATATTCAAACACAATAACAAATTGTAAAAAAAACAAATTTTGAAATAGCCATGAAAACTGCCCACATTAAGATATGGGAAGCTCTAATTATCAAACAACATCAATAAGGTAAACATTTTAAATAAGCAATGCAATTGGGAAAACCCCAAATATACATATAGATACCTTTATAAGACCGCCAACTTTGGTATCTGCTACCGCTAGTTCTTCATGTGCTTCATCAATTGATAATTTCTTCAGCATCTTCTTCAATTTTTTATTCATTTTATTTTCAATGGCAGAAGCGTTTGCTAACACAAAACGTTATGATTTTGTATGCAAAATTAGTTATAATCAATAGCAAAAGGAAATAAATCTATTCAACATTATTTATGTAAGAATTAACCTTAAACAGCCTGATGATTTTTGAAAATTGTTTCATGATTTTATAAAAAATTTTCAACGCTTATAGCCCCACGATCTCTAACTTTGCGCACGGCACGCCTTAATGGGTTTGGAATATCTTTGCACATATCAAGAAACAGTCAAAGTTCTATGTTGCCTCCAGGGGCTCAAAACGTTCTAAATACATTAACAATAAGTATGGAGAGAATTTAAATTTTTTTTTAAAAAATTCGAAAATTTCTAAAAAATTTTTTAATCTTTTCAACAATCTCTGCAACAGCAATAAGCTTTAATAGACATTTTCAACATTGCCATAATGTGTGGTCCCCAATAGACCTACCCATGACCAAGATCTTCAAATTTGAAAATAGGCCTGGAGAAAATTCTTTGTAAATTTGGAAAACGGTTTGTCCTTTAAAACGGACGCTAGGCTGTTTAAGGTTAAGGAGAGGAAATTTTGTAGGATCCAAATATTGAATTCAACATGGAAAACCTCAAAATCAGTGTATATGTGCAACGAAAACAACATTGATTGATATAGGACTCTATTTATAGTAAATTTCAGTAGCTAATTGTTAAAACTGATAAGCAATAGTGAAATGTATAAACAAAAATAAATCTTTAAAAATCATACGATAAAATTGTGATCCAATTAATAAACCGTACTACATACCTGCTAGAGCTTCAGTGGCATCCTTGAATTTATTAAAAGTCAATAACTGAACCCTAAAAACAATTCAATACTAAAATCTAAAACTAAAAATAATACATTTTATTGGCTTCTTCTGGCGTCTCAAAGCCCTTCCAAATGTTATCAACATCTTTAAGTTTAGACTCTTTTAACACCTATAAAGCACCACGTTGAAATATGCTTTAACGCTTAATATATCAATTAATCAAGATTTTATTTACCTACGTCTACATTAAGATACAGTTCTGGTTAACAGTGGAAATTTTTTGTTCTTGAATTTCTAGAAAAACATTTGATCAAATCCTCCCAAGACAAGTCGTGATATATCCATATAAATAATACAATATGAAAGATTTGAATCCTCTGCCTTTTCTTTCTACATTTGCAGACAACCCATTTTACCCTTTTTGGGAAACTGTTATATTAACATTACAGTTCCGCGTCTTAGCATGATCACTACCTCCTACAAAAACATCAAAAAAGTCGCTTAAAATGATGAATAACACACAATAATCCAATAATCCTACTTTATATTGCCATAGATATCTTGGTATTGACTGACGTGACAAATGTAATTCACTTAGAAAAACGCAGAATTAAAACAGGCTCGGTCTCAAAAAATTTGAATCGGGGAAGGGTGTTGACTCCACTTTTTAAATAAAATTATGATAAAACGATTATGTATTTTTAGAAATTATTATGTGCTATTGTTCGACTGAAATGGAAAACTAATCGTACACATACCTAACACACAATTTAGAGCATCACAATTTAGACAGCTGGTTACTAGAGACTATTAGTCATCTCTAGTAGTTATTAGCCTAACTTATTATCGCCATTAATAATTACAAAAAGGTTAGTAAACGTAGAAACAAATAAGACCAGCTTCGTTCCTTATAACACACAGCATGTTTCTAGCCTATATATAAATTCATTTTGATGTCTATATATTGCTGTTAATTTACTTTTTACTCTAACCAAGGCGGTCTTAAATCGTTTGCTGATTTATTCTAAGTCATTGAATCCGATACAATCGATTGAATCATTCTTCGTACCCTTGATAAAATCAAACCACTGTTACTATTAAAAAAGAACATTTTCTCATAGTATGAATTTCAGCCAATAATTGCTTGATCAACCTAATTTCAACTGTTTAAATCGACGTTGACTTTAACTTTAGTATTAATTGGGACTATACTAAGATACATTTACTTCTCAAAAGTAAATTGATTAAGCAGAGCAGTATTAACTATTGAGACAAATCTTGAAAATTTTAACTTCTTCCCATACAACTCCCCTTATGGAGCTCCCGACTCCCAAGGCATTTCTGCTTATTTGTTTAGTCAGAGCTATTGAAAAAAAGATTGTAAAATTAGGACTGCAGAATTTCAATGTTAATTAGTTCACACGATAGCATGCTGTAAATATTTAAAAAATATAATGTATAAAAGAAAATTTGATAAATAAAATAAAAATATTTGACTTCAAATTTATTAAATGTAAAAGTATATGAACGGAAATTGTAAAAATACAAATCAAAATTGTTTTCGGTAAACAACTTTTTTAAATATATATTAACAAATATTTAAAATATTAGAAATCGTAATGATACTTAAATTCAGAATTTTTTTAACAAATTTGTATCATTTTTTAAAAATTGATAAAAACAATGTTGGGATTCAATTTCCATCACCATCATCTCTTTTGAACTTGAATCATTACATAAACTCTTACAAATTTATATATTTATAATTATAAAATTCCCAAAGTGAGTGAAAATGGGCAGGTGGGTTAGCGGCACCTTGGAATATATAGGTTTATAGGTGAGGAGGCTCAGCTCCATTCCAAAACACCTCTGCTATAGACAGTACCGGCTTTGTACATCTTATCTTACGAAATATACATGTAAATAAAATGAAAAGAAGTAGTATATGTAAATTTTTCAATGTAAACAAAATAGAGAAATGCATAAAATAAACATCAGGGACTGGAAAGGTACATTCACAACAAAAACGGCGAAAATCTGGAACAATCTGCCACAAAATGTACGTAAAGCATCATCATTACACAAGTTTAGAAATTGTTAAAAAACCCTGCTTACTAATTAATTTAAATACGAATATTTATATTTGTATTAAGTATATGCTAAGCTTGACAAGTATATATATATATATATATATTAGGGGTATGACAAAAAATTTTTTTGGCGAATTTTTTATTCCCCATACTGAAATAAGTGGAGTTTTTTTATGCCTTCAAAGAAAATATTAGTACCAGACTATAACTCGAAGAAAAAGTCACCCACCAAACTAAAAATAGTTTTACGAGGAGGGGTAAATTAAACCTCCCTGTCGATTATTTCATAATTACACTAAAAAAGAATAAAGCAATCGATTTGGTACTAACTGACTTGTAACATAATTTACTTCTTAACAACCTCAGAAAATTTCAAGTCGATCGGTCAAGGGACCTATGAGATATTTGGATTTTTTGGAAACCACAAACGTAGAATATATTTGTTCGTATTAAATATTTCAGAATTTTTTATTTTTGTTTAAATAGCATATTCAACTGTTAATTTTCAAATTTTAGAGCTGAAATGTCGAAGAATCCACCTCCTTCAGATAAGAACAAGAAAATTTGGTCTTCAAATTTGCTGCAATTCCACGAAAGTAAGACCTCAAGAAAGCATAAAACTGTGGAGAATATCAGCCAAATGCACAGGATTCCAAAGGAACAATATATCTTAGATAGATTCAGAACTTTGGCTTCACGTGTGAAAAGCAAAAAGGAGAGAATCAAGATAATAGCAGGTGAAGTTAAACAATTATGGAACAAGCTGAATTTGCCAATCCAACAAGGAAAATCGACAGTTGAAAGAAAAATTCAGAATGTAATCAAAGTTTATGAAAGACAAAGTCGAAAACCTGGAAACTATGATTTTACGAAGTTGTTCGATGTAACCGACGCAAGAGGAGAATGGTTGTGCAAAGAAGATAAAGAGTTCTACGAACTGCAGTTGTCATCAAAAGGAAAAGTAGGCTATTCCACAACAAAAGAAGATTTAACAGTGCTTCATCCAAGAAAACTGAAGTTACTCAAAAGGAAATCATCAGTCACAGAAGAATTTGTTGAAAACAGTACAGAGGTGATTTCAGAAAGTGACGAAAATGTGAGTGAAGAACAGTGTTTCAGTAGTGATGAGGATTTTGAGAACCCATCAACCTTCAAAAGACAAAAAACTGATTCTGCAGTGCGTTTAGTGACCACAGCAAAACTGAGTACCAGGAAAGCCCGAAAAGTCTGCCAAACCTTGTCAGAAAGTGGTGTTTCCATACCCACTCCAACACAAAGTGGTATCTACAAAGCTGTAATGAAAAAAGGAGAAGAGTTAAAAAAGAATTTCTTGGAAAACTTAAAAAATGATCAATGGTGTTTGCACTTTGACGGAAAAACCATTAACAAGAAGGAACACCAGGTAGTGGTTGTGAAGAACGAAAGTAAGGAAGTCAGACTTGCTGTTGTTCAACTAATAAATGGAAAGGGTGAAACAATATTCAATGGAATAAAAACTGTACTTGATGAGTTTGAACTTTGGGAATCAATAAAAGCGATTGTATCTGATACGACTGCAGCTAATACTGGAATATGCTTCGGTGCAGTCACTCTGCTGCAGAAACACTTCGTACATATTGGACTAGACAAGCCACCTTTCATTGGATGCCAACACCATATTTTAGACACAATACTGAAACATGTCCTGAATGAACATTTTGATGGAACTCCAACATCTCCAAATCTCAGTTACTCATTCATTTCAAGAATTACAGAAGAGTATGAACAACTCAAGACGTCATTCAACAACACTGGAAAATCACTAAAGAAAACAGAACGAGATTGGTGGCGAGATGACATGGCCTTTCTTGATCACTTGATATCATGCTACAAGGTTTTCAAAAGCACAGGAAGCTTCCCAAAGGTGAATTTTAAATCACTTCCTGCTCTCAGTAATGCAAGGTGGAATTCCAGGGCAATTTATACTTTGCTTGCTTTCATTCTGATACCAGATTATCGGCAGACAGCTAAAGCGGCATGTGATTTCATCAGTGGGTCATGGGCTGACATCTGGTTCTCTGCTCAAAGCTTCAATCCTGCTGACTTTGAAAACCTGTCAGAAGCTTGCAAAGGGCATCCAAAAGCTTTGAAGTCATTGAGGAAATTTTGGTCCACGGAACCATCACCTATACCAATGCAGCGTTCGAATATCTGTGCAGAGCGTGCGATTAAAGTAATGCAGGACTTGCTTCCACTCTGTACATCCAATGAAACATTAAACATCAAATTTCTTCTAACAAATGCAAGATATTAAACTACGATTTGTAAAGACGTGCTATATTATATGCTTTAGTTTTTTTGTAATTATAAATATGGTACTGATTTCTAAACATTGAAGATTAGCTTATACAAGCCGGATAGCTGGGCGATAGTTTTCTCAAAGGGTGGGTGAAGTTTTTTAAGCAAAATAAAAACATTTTACATTTTCTTGATTCGTACATAAAAACTCCACGAAAAATGATATGGGGATATATTGTTACAAAATTGTCATACCCCTAATATATATATATATATATATATATGCCAAACATACTATTGAGTTTTCATAGTCACACCGATATCGCGGTATTTTGTGCGATACCTAATCGACTACCAAAATATTTATACAGCTGGGCCCTTTCATCTACCTATCAACTGCAACTTCAAATTTCATAAATAAACTATCGCATTGCAGTCATGCAACCGGAGTAATCACAAGTTGTTGTTCATATATTTGTGAACAAAATTAATATTAAGAATATCGGCGAAACTCCAGGCTAAACGTTTCATATAGATTTTGTAATATCGCTGGAATTCACGTATTCCCATCTTGCCATTCAACTCTATACCCCGGTTCTTTAAACTAATTGGTATTATATACGAAGTCATTATCTACATATTTACAAATACATGCTTAAAACTGAAAACACTAGACTGGCCGATACTAACAACCAGCACCGATGTTACAATTTATTTACAAAAAATTCATTCCAAACGAGATTGAAATGTAAATTTTGAGAATGGGTTAACTTACAAATGTTATAAAATTCCATGCTACTACAATTTCTGGAGGTCTGATTGGAGTGTTAACAAAGTTATTGGCTGAATGACAAAGTTATGCAGTTTACTTCACTTATGATTAAGTCCGGACTGAATAATCAGGACAGGGCAGAATGAAATTAATATTCAGTTGAGTTCGACTAAAATCTATATTAAAAATTCAAGACTGAAACCAGCCTTGGATACAGCAACATTATATTCTTCATTAATTTTTAAAGTACTGTAGTGTCATAATAATGTATCGAAATCTTCATGCATTGAGTTAATTTTAAAATTGACTGTCAAGTAACAACCAGCAATGGACTGTTTTACAGGGACATCTTTCTATCTCAGTGTGCTGTCGACGTGCTTCCCATCCTTGCAACTAATTTCCCTAGTGAAAGATTTTTCGCGTCCTTCGGTTTTATCATTAATAAATTAGATTTTAATTTTATAGAAAAAATGTTTTGAAACACGTTTTTAGTTTAACTTCAAACATTTAATTTTCTTGATAAATGGACAAATATGCGTTTCACTACAGGCCAAAATTTTTTATAGATAAGGGTTGTCTAAGGAAATTTTAAACCCAACGTATCTTTTAAAGTATTGTGGAATGCCATGTATTTCTAATCATATGGTAGTTAGTGAAAGGATTTTGTTTATTAAAATTTTGCATATTGCATGCGGGTGTAGTTTAGATAAATACGGGCTTGTTGACTTATCGATGGTACATGCCTAGAGTCATTATATATGAAAAATATGAAACGTTACGACTTCTGAAATTCGATATTTAAACCGGATAAATCCGACTGGATAAAATAAATGCAAATCCGGACAGGGCAGAGCAATTTTTGCTTTAAACTCAGCCCTAATTTGGCTACCTATGTTGCTCTGAGTGCATAGGTGTAGGCAATTATTATTCAGTAAGATAATTTTGTTCATGAATATATTACGTTAGCAAGTCTTAGTTATTGCAGTTGCCTATGTTTTTTTTTAAATTGCATAGGCATCAATATTGGTTTTTAATGACGTTTTTAGAATCTGTTTATGGACAGATTTTCGACTTATCAATTATAACTTAAGACCATTTAAACTTTGAGTTCTATTGATGTATAATATAATTTGGCTCTAGATGAATTTTTAATGTTAGACCTTCTACCTTTCGGAAGTTCTGAAATCCCTATGAGTAAGTTGTTGTGCCATGATGCATAATATAGTCTATAATAGTTGAAATTCAGGGACGCTCTCTATTGTAGTGATGTTTCCAAATTTTTGCAATATTTGTGTACTTACTTTTGGCTGCTATTATTTTAATAAAAACGTGTATTAATGTTTAGCTAATTAAAACATTAACATGTCAAATATGGAGCTGGGCATAAGTTGTCCATTTTAGCAATAAAAAAAGTTGGAGCACTATTTCATCATTATAAGCTTGGAAATGATAAATTGAACTCACGCTCCTCTGTGGAGAATCACATTGAAGATGAAAAAGGTCTATGATTTCATCAACATCGATTTGCAGGAATTTGGGTTCAGCTAACGAATTCTTAAAAGTCCTGCTGACAAATACTTTCTCAAAATAATATCCAAGATCTATCTCAACACTTATGACCATGTTGAATGAATGAAGACATTAATAATTTATGCATAGGGTAATTTTTAGGTAAAAAAGTCAATAAAGTCTAATAGGTCATATTTTTGTCATAAAGTCAATAATTTTATTATTGTCTATTTTACCAAGGCAGCAACAGTAAAAAATCGCGCGATAACTGATAAATTCCATGAAATTGGATTGCCACCACAACCTGTTGTGACAAGATACCTGTTTTAGCTAGGCGCAGCTTTTTATTACGCCGAAAACTTTAATGAAGTTAAAAATATCGTCAATAAACTAGCTGCAAAAAATAGCTGTCATTGCTTAATTAGGAGAAACCAATCGTGGTTTAATTTCTATTAAAAGAGTAAAATCATTCTATAGCGAGAAAACGACACAAGCAATTTTGAGCTTGTTTGCAAGATTCACAAAATGTCGTTTTGCGGGCATCCAAATTCTTACTTGGGTGAACTAAGCTCTCTGCAACCAAGTCCCCATTGAGCAACAGATAAGTTTCTGCAAATAAAAATGATTTTTTCTACAAGCTTATTTTTTCAAAATCGATTTTACTGCAGGAACTAGTTAATCATAACTACTCACGGCCATCTTTAATATTAAAGATGGCCCTGTAAATACCCTAACCAACTTTGTTCTAGCAAACTGAATAATTAAACAAATGCTTTTGTAAGGATCTTAGAAATTTTCCCATGTCCATCTTTGGTTTAATCTGCGGGAATTGTCATGGCAATGAAGAGATCGATTGTTATTAGTTTATCTAAAGTAAACAGCATGGAAATTGTGGTTTATACATTTATATTTTCGTTAGGTGTTTATACGTACGAATCAATATACTTGCTTTGATCATTTTATTTGATAGAGAAGAAATGCGCTTGATTGAAAGGTTGGAAATTATAACGAACTGTGCGAGTGAACACGTTAAATCGTGCGTGATAACACAATACTTTAGAAAATCCGTGCCGTGCGGTGCTTAAAACCCTTAATACCGGCTTCCAAAAACCAGTCATGGTTACATATTTAGACTAATAGTGTTGTATTTGAAAATATCACTTTGATATTTGGCAAGAACAAGTTTTTCAGAGTCCTATGGTGAAACCTGGTACCACCCACAGAAGGAGCAAAAGAAATGTAGTTGTCACCAATACATGATGGAAGTATTATTCACTCAGTGGCTTATATGGATAAGTAGTGCAAATAAGTTCTAAACAGCCTTTTTGCCTTTAGTGAAAAGAAGTATATAATTAATAGATTTGAATACCGATAAAGTTTCACTGTTTATTAGCTACCAGCATGAAACAGCGAGAAAACCCGGAACAGAAAGCTTAGGTACTGTGTAGTTTTACAAAGAAAATGAATGAAAAAGTCAGGTTTATTACAAAACATGTTTGCTTTGCAATACAATCAACGTTTTTTAAGAAAAGTAAATACAATTTATCTTAATAGTTTGGTGAAATGTTTTGAAAAGTATAACATTTAAAACCCACAATCTAAGATATTTTATTTATAAAAAACGTAGGTTTCTCCTTTTTAGCTGGACCTGAAAACTGAAAAAGTTTAGCATGATTGGCCAGCCAAGATGGGGCTCGTGTGCTAGAAGTCAGCTAAATTTATACAGCCATTTTCATGGGTCAAATATGAGACAACTTTGATTGTATTCGCCTACTTGAGAATTTATGAATTCAGCTTGCCAATTTCAAACTATCTTCAGACGGCAGGAATGGACTTATCCCAAGCAGCTATTGACGCCCTTGAGCGCGGTATTGTTGGCATCAGTCGTTGGACAGAAGTTGTCGCAAAAGATAATGATTTCATATTGGTAACTAATGGAAGTATTGATGCAGAGTTAATGAATTTACTAACATGTGGCATTCATTTCCAGTTTCTTCCTCACGTTGGGAGGATAATATCACTACACAATAAATATAGATTGGTGATGAGTCCATCAAACACAAACATATTTCAAGGCTAGTGTCACTAACAATATTCACGGCTTATAGTTTATAGTTGACTAAAATAAACGCATATTCCATCTCCCTTGGCTTTAAGTCAATTAGAGCATGATCTATTTTTTCGGATTAATTTGTATCCATGAATGATAACAACACAATATTCTATGCCACTATTAAGCCACGTTTCAGTAATAAATCGATTTTATTGTGAAGTAAGTCATTTAAAATATAATGATTGGCATTTGGTTTCTTTAGTGCTCGCGTTTCTTTTTTCTAATCATTTGGTATTCCACTTGCCATTTTCATATACTTGCAATTTTAAATTACGAATTCGTATATATTTTGAGTTAATACCTTCGTTTATAAGTTCGCGTCTCTGTTTGAGACATTGTCTCTCTTGATTAACCTCAGAGGCTGATAGATCAGGAGAAATAAGAATCAGTTTTTTATGAGATTTCAATTTATATAGGGATAATAATGTCTTCCTTTTAAGCTACGTATACAATATTACAATATTCTATAGACCCTTGTATAAAATAATTCCTCAATGTTTGTGTAAGCTAAGATTTAACGCAGATGTAATTTCATATAAAATAAATTCTTTATATTAATTCTATCATTTAGATTTATTTTGGTATTTACTGAAAGCAAGTTATGCAATAGAGACTATTTATTTTACCAATGAATCGATCATCAGGAACGTGTTCGAATCGCTGCAATTTAATATCCTCTCCACAAATTTAATTTTTCTTAAAGGAGAACTTTTTCATTTCTCTCAACCTTATACCCTGTTTACACGTGACATAAGACAGATTTGTCTCCAATTATCTCAAAACATATGTAGCGTGTAAACACCCAAAACATATGACATACGAACTCTCAAGTAGTCAGAGGCGCACCCAGAGGGGGGGGGAACTGGGGGAACGTCCCCCCCC
>CABFPE010000112.1:860816-872258 GCA_900660155.1 Hofstenia miamia | reverse complement strand
TATATATATATATATATATTAATCTACGATACTCTGTGGATCTTGACTCTTGTGAATAAAGTGACCACAGCGTATCCACACCAAAATACAATCTAGGATTTATAATTTATTGCAAGCACTTTTATGCAGACACATTCCCTGACATGTGCTGCACCTCCCCGTGTCGGTTTTTTACAACTCCATTCATATTGCACTCAGCTATACAAAGTATACGAAAAAATGTAGATGACTATATATAGATACACTGTGGCCATAGTAAATTATTAATTAGTTAGATTTTTGAGATGGTTTACGTAATAACAAATATCAAAGAATTTGTCTTTACAGTACTTTATGTATAAATATGCTTGACACAATTATTTACTACTTTCGCGTTTATTGTAGAATGGCTGCAGAAAACAAGTACTCGAAAAATTTGATTTTTTTGTATTTATGCTGTTTGGGGGAAATATACTTATATTTGACGGGGGTTTAAATCCAGTTAATTTCAATGACAATAAGATTTTTTTTGAAATTGACTACAAATATGCTCTGGCAGATGTAGTTATGTAAGTGTACATTTAGTTTTCTTGTCAATATGTGCTACCTAGCACACGATGTTCAAATAATTCATGGTTCTACCATTTCAATCTGACAGATTAACATATTATCACTTGATCCATGTTAGCAAATTTAATAGCTTCTAAATTGGCTCACATGTTGTACTTATATTTCAAAGAAAATGAGTCCAAAACATTTGGTGGAAAATTCAAGCAAGAACTACACATTACGGGACAAATTTGGGCTACCACTATTGAAAACTAGGTCCTCTAGACGTGCTGCAATTATACATTTTTGCAATTGACGGCATATATCACTTCAGTTAACAATTATTCGAGTATATTTTACATAAGCTTTAAGCAAAACTAGCAATTAAGCTTATTAGGGGAGCTTTCACATATTACGTAATCAAGTAGGGGGGGAGAGGGTCATCAAAATTGCTTACGTTTGATTAGGGGGGAGGGGTCAAGTGGTTTGATGACATAAACAAATAAAAAAAAATGACAGCATATTTTATCATAAGTATGAAAAATATCAACTATTTAAATCTTCTGTATTCCCCATATTTTATATTTTGCATGTAAAAANAATTTGTGTGTTTCGCATTTATTTTTAACATTGTTTTCAATTTAATAATCACATGTATAATTAAAAAGTAAATTTGTTACTTCAGGGGGGGGGTAAAGTAAATGATGACGTAATTTTGGGAGGGGGGTCAACCAAATGATTACGACTGATTACATGGGGGAGGGGGGAGTAGAAAATAGCCAAAAAATTGATTACGTAATATGTGAACGCTCCCTAGGAAGTTATGTTCCCAAAAAATTGTGTTTATTATAAATTAGCATTAGCACTTTCATACATAGTCGCCAATTTATAATTGTGTAATTGCGTACCAAATTTGCTGTCATTTAAAAATGTCACGAAATATATTTGATATTGAGTTTGGTTCCGATTCTGACAAATAGAATATTTAATGTACAGAAATTTCATAATGTATTTGCGATATATTGTTTAATTCTATTTATTATGCTTAACATTGTTGATACATCTGTCAACGAAAACAGTCAGGTTTTCAAAGATGTCTTAAATCTGGAATTGTTGAAAATTTTAAATATTTTTACAAGCACAAGGCAAGGTGATATATAAATAGCTTTAAAAGCCCTCTGGATAAAACTGTAAGGGCAATTCCAGTAAAAAATATACTTTCCGAGACACATGTAGGCTGTAGTCCTAGGCTTTTGAAATCGAGGGTCTCTAGGTTGGCTGCAATTATAAATTAAGGCCGCGGCTAACTCTAATGCACAATACAACTTCGTCAAAGGCGTTTTCTAGTATTACCCTACAACTATATGCTGTTAATAGTTGTCAGGCATAGAAAACCGTATCTATTTATAAAATGTCTACAGCTTATCTATAATAATTAAGAATACCCAGCATATCTATAAATTGGAAAAAATACGTCAAAGCTTATCTATATATATATATATATATATATATTCAGATTTTATTGAAAGTAATCTGCATTATTTTCATTTCGGAATGGCTACACGTGAAAGTGATGAAAGTCACTACACTTTAGAGTTCAGAATCTTAGCTGCAGCATGGTGGCACGAAGCAGAGGATTGTCAAACAACGAATACGCAAACAACAACTCCAGTCAATTGACGATATCAAAAGGGCTGCCATCATGGCATTTAATGAAATTGACAATGAACTACTTCACAAAATCCACAATGGATCCTTTCGTCGATTGCAGTTGCGCATTGATATTGGAGGTCTTCAGGTAGATCCTTATGAAAAATAGTGTTCTTTTGTTTTAGATTTATGAATAATAATATTATTCTTGTATAATAATTGTATGAATAAAAATTGTTGATTAAAATTCCACTTATTCGTTATTAACTAGATCGACAGTGACTTCGGGCCACCCTGTATATCAGGGTTGCTGTGGGAATGGAAATTGCCATGGGATAGGACCAATAATTTTTCATGGGAATTCCCATGGGAATAATTGGGTGTTTTAGATAAATTTATTAAAGCAAAGGACGTAGTAAAATTTGACTATGAAATTCTGATAACTGATAACAAAATATGTAAAGTTCGAAAGTTGTCATGTTTAAACTTCGAAGTTTTTTGAAGCTATATAATTTTCCAAATAGTAAGATACGAAATCCACACTATAATAACAGGGACGTTGTTACTTTTTAAGCTAGAGCCGGCCCTGGCTATAGATAGCTGGCTAAAATAGTATTCATAAATTGAAGATCAACGGACCTGATTTCTGTTTATATTTGCACATTCATATAGTGAAATTTTAATTAATTTAAATTGTAAATGCGTATTTATCAGTTTAAATATTTGGATTAAGATTTGTAAAAACGTGACATTTTTAAGCATAATCCGCGTGGTACTATTCTGCACCTTCGCCTTGTTTGATGTTTACACAAAAAATGAAGTAAGTAATTTGAAATATGGTTTTCACTTATAGCTAGTTTAATAGCCTATCGAACAAAGCTTTTGAATGAAATGAAAACATCTTATAAAAGCGATTATAAATACTTGGTGCAAATTGAAATTAAACTAATAAACAGCTTTCTCAAAAATTTTTTAAAAACTTTACCTTAAATACAGCATAACCTGCTGCAGTTTCAAGTAAAACAAGCATAAATTTTAAAATATAAATACACGTGCGTTTACTCTTTATTAAATTAAGAACTAAACGCTCTTTAGTATTTCGTCAAAATTATATATGTATATTTAGCGTTTTAAATACGAAATAATTACTTACTTAACTCATTTATTGAAATAATGTTATCTAAAATATAAAGTAATGGATAATAGACNTTCGATGTGTTTTCCTTTCGATGTAATTTCCTTTTCGATGTGTTTTCCTTTCGATGTAATTTCTGTACGCCGTATATTTAGCGTTTTAAATACGAAATAATTACTTACTTAACTCATTTATTGAAATAATGTTATCTAAAATATAAAGTAATGGATAATAGAGTGTTTTCACAAATTGTTTTTCTAAAAATTCAATATATAGCTTATTTTTTGCCAGTTGCAGTGCTCAGTTATGAAAACTGTTATTGGTCCAGTTATCAATAAAAACACTGACAACCTAGCTACAGCTATGCACTAGTGATACATCACAGCTTTGAAAATTGTGCAATAATTAACCTTTTAGACTACTTAATATTTGTTTTCAGTGAAGAAAGCCTATTTGTTTTTATAATTTTTTTCTGGTAGAACTAAAGGTTATTTAATTATCTATTTGTTGGTAAAGTTGAAATTCTATCTGCTTCGGAAATTGAAATCTCACTAGAACATAAAAATATTTATTTTCCATGACTAGAGGAATTCCAATTGATTTCTTCTTTGCACTATTAATTGCACTCAGAATTCAGCAAATAAGATGCTATTTACATCCAAGCAGTTTGTTTCATCCCAATGCTAAAAATACACCACCTGAACCTGACAAAAAAACCTGAATTTACAATATTTACAAATTATATGCACAAAAGGAATAAGAATTTATAAATGCAGAAAAGTGACAGGTATATTAACATAGGAAATCTAAGATGTGGAACAAAATGGCCAAAACTGAATCAACATTGCTTGCATTAACATAGGCAAATATAATCAATACCTAAAAAATTTAAAATTTTAAATATATCACCCTGAAACAAACATAACTTGAAACCTCTGTATGGAAATCATTGATTCTCAAACTTGAACTTGATTGAAAATATTCTAATAATGAGAAAAATTTTAAGCTTCAGCTTCTTTATGAATTGAGGCTTATTAACTTTTAATTATATTGCAATTCAGAAAAACTTGATCAAACTGAATTTTCTTCAAAGAATTGCAATTTTAACTTAAACCAAATATCTTGAAGATTAAAAATAATCTATAATTATAAACACTATTCAATTGAATTGTAATTTTATGTATTTTCCCAATGTAGTTTAGTTTGTAGATATTTTAGAATCTGGAATTGCATTCAAGTGTTTGCAGTAATTGTAAATATTGATTATCACCATTTGGATACAGAAAAAGCTCAATTTGAATGCCATGAAAACCCTTGATTCAGAAATTTAATAATTTTTAACTAATATTGAAAATATTATTAACAATTTCTTTATATAAAACAAGGTAGTATTTGGTAACTGCAAAAGGCATTTGGAATAACTAAGAATTTTGTTTGATTGCAAACATACTTTTGGTTCTAAAACTAATATCATTTGTTGTATTAATTATGCCTTAAATTTTGGTATTTCAAATTTTGGATAATCATAAAGTCTCATCACAAAGTACCAACCTAATTGAATTTGAGATAAGAATGAGACTGATTCTTCTGTTGTTGAGACATGAAATGAGACTTTTTTAATTGAAACAATTAGGCTCAACACTCTGAGATTGTAAACATTTTGGCCTACCTAAGAACAACATTATTCAAGCTAAAAATTATTATTTATTATAAACATTGGGTCTCAACCCTGCAGTCTAGTTTGCTTAAAAAATTAAAATATACAATTTAATGTTTGTTTTCAATTAAAAATAATTTGTGTCTTGAAGTCTTGAAGTCTTTTGGTTGAAGTTGAAGTCATATTTGCTTTATCTAAATTATTCTACTTGTTAAAAAATGGGACATTATTTCATCCTTTATTTTTTAAGTGAGATCTAATTTTTACATTTATTATCAAAATCATCATATAATATTTACGGAGTAAAAAACGCTACGTTTTTTTAAATTTATTTCAGATTATATTACGACGGCTGCTACGAGTGCAACTCCTACTTTTAAGATCCAAACTAGATCGCAAGCCACTGGGAAACAGCTGCTTTTGCAGCCTTTCATTCCATCTTCTCCAATCGCAATATTTAGGTAAGATTTTCTGACTTACTTAGTTATTTTTTTATTAATGTCTATATAATAATATTAGTTTTTGAGATACGTCTTGAGTATCTTTCTGCGTTATTTGAATTTGTCATTGCATTTTTTGTTTTTTATATATCCGATCTTCTAATATCTTATCGTGTTAAATTCCTTAAATCAAGGAAATTTCTTCCAATAACTGTAGTATGGTAATGTATATCGATTGTTTCAAAAACCCAGACCTTTTAAATTTTAGAATACAACTGCTTATTAACTTTTCTGCTCATTTCATAAATATTTAATGAAAAAGTTAATATTTGCAGCAATTATTTGAAATATGAGCAAAATAGATTTTTGTACCAAATCGTCTTGCGCATTCATTTTTGCATCTTGTCTATGGGAATATAATCACAAGCGGAATGTTTACTGAATATCTATATGATCAAACGCAGAAATTCAGATTTAACAAAGCGCACAAATCTAATAATGTCATCTATAAATGGTGTCAACAGTCATCAACAAATTGAATTCAAACTTTTAGGTTTTAACTGATATAATATTAGTGTTACTTTAATGTGAAGTACATTTTATAGTGTTTTATTCTCTTTCCTATCGTATCAAAAATCAAAATGGTACTGATCTTCCTCTGCGCTCCTATTTATATAATTTGCAAGTTGAAATGCGCTTTGGAGCCAGATTAAATAATACAATCAGCAAAATATGCAACTGAATCATAAATTAAAGCTCACAAATGTCCATCTGCCTTATTACATTCTGAGGTGACACATTGGACTTCGGGGTTTATAATCCATTACAAAATATTGCATGCTTGCGCAATGCCAGGTGAAACCGATGAAGTAAGTCTGTATTTCTTTAACTATTCATAAATGGCTGATGAATCCGTATAAATGATCGTATCCGAAGTTGCTTCTACTATTGCTGAATAAAGAATCAATAATTCTTTTTAAAAAATGTGCATATCCATAACTGTATGAGATAATCGGAGGGTAATAGCCATAGAATTGTCATTATTTTCAATAAAGAGTCTACCATAAGAATCACTAGCATCTGAATAAATAATCATAGAAAATTTTTTCTTGCCATTATTCCAATAAAGCTTTTTTGGAGATAGTAAACAGAAGAATTGAATAGCTAAGAGATTATACACTTCTTTTTCTTGCGTATCGTTTATAAGTTGTTTTATACGTGTCCTAAACAAATCTGTTTTTTTTTGAGAGGCAATTCTCGTGGTAATGTGGTAATAAGTTGTCCTATAATAATTTTCTTTAGTAAAAGTGACAGACGATTCCATTAAATTGATTGAAAAATCGAGAGTTTCAAAAATTCGTTTAGACGGTAAATCACATTTTTCATCCTGAAATTTAATACCAATATCCTGTAAAAGTTTCACATGTTCCATAATTAAGTCTAAATTTTTAGATTATCTATGTGTGACCATGCTACCGTGCAGAGCTTTTTAACAAGACAGTTTGAAATCATTTTGCACAAGAAAGGTGCAATGGCAATCAACATTGGTGATTTCCGATAACGAATCCTACGTCCTAGCGGGTCTAGAAAAAATGTTTTAAATCTCTCATCACGTGGTAAATCTATGTGGCCGAACGTAAATATAATTTTGGAGTTGAGCATAATTTCGTAAGCGGGCTATAATCAATAACTAATCTTAGTTTTTCCCCATTCTTCGGGACACTGAGAACTCCGAATTGAAAAATGTATCTAGAAGATGGTTCAATTATACGAGCCCGTAACAGCATCTACTTGTGCAATTAAATGAGAATTGTAATCGGATAAAATATATAGAGCGTCTTCTTTACAAAGTGCTTTAGTTTATCGAGAGCAATATAAGGCTTTTCTAAAAAATGTATACAATCTGGTCATTAGCAATACCAAATTTATTTAAAAATTGTCTAATCCGTAAGTTAATCATAGTCTCTGGTAAATGTATAATATCCGTATAGTAATTTAAAAAACGTTGTTGGACTGATATCGGAAGATTAGCAGCAAAAATATGTCATTCGTAGTAACATTGATAAGTCAATAATTTCACCTTCTAATTGAGAATTTTCATAAATTTCTTTTCGTAATAAAGTTTCAATTGAATTGTGGTAAAAAATAATTTCATTAGCCGTAGTATCAGGCAAATTTTCGGCGTTAAAAACTGAAGCAAAACTATGAGAGATCCTATCTATATATAACGTACATATAGTATCATTAGTAAGTTACCGTGATGTCCAAATCTATAGTTGAAGAAGAAACAAATAAAATATGCAGAGGTTGTCATCCTGTGATTCCCACATATCGTGCCACTGGTTAGAGGAAGCCGGTGGTTGACTGGGTTACGAAGGATCGTGATTGCCTCACTGCCTACTTCCACGTGGGTTGTATCCATAATTATTTCCACGTCATTGCTGCTGCTGTTGTCGATATCCATTTCTTCTCTATGTCTGTGGGATCCCGTTGATTCCCAAATCGAGGAGTTCCAAGTTAAGGACCGTTTTTACGGTTGCATCCCAGCCATAGTGTTCCGCTAAGAGTGTTCTGACGATATGAGACAAGCCTACGGTTTTCTAGAGAGAAACGGGAGTAATCTGACAAGAGTGATCTGAATAATTCATGTTTTCGACGGTCTCGGGTTGCTATTGAGAGTGCCTCCAATGAGGGTAACAAGGGCAGTAATGTCATCAATATCGAACGGATCTCTGCTGAGAATCTTATCAGCATCGACGACTGAAGGTTGAGTAATGTTAGGAACAGGGATATGAGATGTTCTATGAGATTCTTCAATTTTTAAACGTGTTTCAGTAATCTATCTGATGGAAGAGGTAAACATTCTCGAATAAAATAAACGAAAAATGTCTTATTCTCTTTCCTATCTTATCAAAAATCAAAATGGTACTGATCTTCCTCTGCGTTCCTATTTATATATTTTTAATTTATTCGAAATACGATTAAATGATTTTATTTAGCATTGTAGGAAATTGCCTGCAAATTTTTTGGATCTGTAGATTTGTAATATACGCCTTTTTCTTCTACAGAGAGGGCTTTGTTTTTAGACACTTAGCTATATACAAATTTAGTCGGTCATTTTAGCTGTTTTCTGCATTCTGTAGAAATTCCTTTGCTTTTCTTACACTATCGTAAATATATTTAACATTACTATACACTTTAGTTTGTGACTTTTGAATTACTGATTTTGATTTCATCCATTTAGACTAGGAAGGTATTACTTAACTTGTCTTGAGGTATAGAAAATTCTAGCTTTGATTGACTTTTAATACATTACAGAAGTTATTTAAAAAGTCAACTTAAGTTTAATTGACAAATAAATCAAAGTAATTGCAAAAAATGTCTTCAATCTTTAATTATTATATATATATATATATATAAACATTAAACAAATCAAATTTCTCATCTTGGCTTCTATTAAAAAAATTAGTTTCTCTTGTTATTGTCCTTGCCAAATGGGATCGGACACGCAAAACTGAACCGTCAATCGAAACCGAATATTTCTTTTATAGTTTTTGTATGAGTTTTTTTTAACCATTGTCAGATTGGTCAATTCAAGGCTATTCCGACGCTATCTTTGGATTTTATCAGTTGACAATAATAAACGAGATACCGTTTGTCAAACATGAGCTCTCCCCTGCTGAAAAAGTTCTAATTGAGCGAGTCCATCATTATTTCATTAAAGAAAAGCATGAAGGAAGTGCAGGATCCAAAAACCAGTACGGAAGCGTGTAGCTGAAGNTTTAAAGGCATTATTCGAAACATTCAATGCTTATCGCTTCTAAATTAAATGTAGTTTCTAAAATATATGGATGGTTCAGCAAATTCGAAATTTTGTACTTTTGACAACTGCTTGACCGGTGTCAGATCCCAAATGGCGAGGACAATAGTAACAATTAAAAATTCATTCAAATGGAAGCTAGAAGGCTTTTTCAGAACTTTATTAACATTTTTGTATGTTATGAACATTGCCTAAATTTGGGTTAAAACATTTTAACCGTCTAGAACCCCCTTGTTAAACATGCCAAGCCACATACCTATTACCACTACTCGTACGGGCGGTACGACCAGAAGTCAATTAGCGGTTCTGTTGAAGTCGTTAGACTGGTGACCAAATACGGGGGAACGTGTATCAAAAACTGGAGTTGAAACCATTTTTACGAATCTTAGCATTATTTAGTAATATTGTATATATACCGCTGCATTTTCGAACAATGACTTCTTTAAAGAGTTATTTTCCAAAATAAATCTTTACTGAGCCTCATTTTTAAAAGCATACAATTTGTGTAACAACTTGAAATATTACTATACAATCATTAAAATTATAATTTCAAGTGAAATTATAACAAAAACGTTTGTCAATTATTGTTGTTATAATAACAACGTGGCTTATGTATTCTTTGCAAACCGATTTCATTCTTGTGATATTCAATTTCATGTTCATCCCCACATTTCATACTCATGAAAACCATTTATATTATGAAAACAATATAAAGTATAGAAAATATTTTTTATTTATAAAATACGGTCACATTTTTTACGTCTGATTTAAAAACTATTCCGATCAATAAATATATGAAATATTTTAAACTCTTATTAGTATTTATTTCTCATAAAATATAAATATTTAAATGGTTTTGATGAGTATGAAATAGAACTTAGTAAATATGAAGTTGAACATCACAAGAATGAAATGGGTTTGGATAAGATGTAAGAGACATAAAGTCGCTACTCAATGTTTTTTATGGAATACGAACAAAGAATTCAACAAATTATGAAAGGGGTTTAAATTTTCATTTTCTTGCGATTTAACATATATTTAATTGAATTCAAATCGTGAGGTATCACAATATTACGATAATCTTTCATATCCTGACAGCTTTAATTATAAAAGATAATGTTATTATTCGTGCAAAAAATTTACACGGTCGTCTCCTTTGAAATGTTACAAAGGTCCACCATTTTACAAAAAATCAATTTCGTCATTTTTAAAGGGTAAATCCAAAAAGAATTTTTATTTTACAAAATGTTTTAATGGAACTTATATGTTCGTTGTATCGTGGAAATACAGTATTTATAATAAAAATTATTATGGATTTTTGTAAATGAAATTCGGCACGATATGAAGAGTGCATTTAAAAAACCCAGTTTGAGCAGTAGCTGTAAACTAACGTTTTGTTGGAATTCTGAAATTACCACGAAGTTGACTTTATTATTAAGTGTTTTGCACATTTTGCTGTTCGGAGATAATTGTTCTTTCTCCTTGTATGCGAGATCAAATCAATTAATTGAACAAATCATAACTATACAAAGTGTTTATACATTATTTTAGACACCATGTATATGTATATAAAAAATATTAATGTACATATTCTATAATTTTTTTGCATGACAAATGCCAATTAGAAGTTTGATTTTTAAGCTTTCTTATTTCGAATCATCCAATATTGCGTGGGCCCAGTAAACGTGGGACAATTTGGAGTATTTTGCTTGAATTGTGTGTTAGCTTAACCGAAACGTGCTTCCTCTATAAATGTGGAATATGACATCATTGACTGTTTAATTATTGCCACTCGTTTCCAATATAATCTCTCGCTCCCTCTTTCCGCAACTGTTTAATTTCAAACATCGGTGTAATTGTCGACGGTGAGACGTATGTGTGCGCATTGTAGCGTTTGTGTGTTTAACACATCTGCCAGTGTTAAGCCAGTCTAGCAGCGCCATGCCACCATTTGACTCTTACTGGTTCAAGTAGGATTTTATCTAATTAATTATCTCTAAATTTTTCAACATCTTCAAACGAAAACAAGTTCTACTTCACTGTGTTACTACAAAGAAAGTTTAAAAATATTTATTTTTTACAACTTCTTGTCTATTGATTCAGCCACATAGGTTGGTGTTAAAGCAGACGATATATTACATACATATTTTAAAAATTACCATTAAGAGTTAGGCGATTGTGCATATATATATATATATATATATATATATAT
>CABFPE010000112.1:821313-834335 GCA_900660155.1 Hofstenia miamia | reverse complement strand
CTCCTGTTTATAGCCAGAACTTTGGCTCAAAGTTCTACATTGTAGTAGTCTTATATATATATATATATACATTGTGTTGCAAATATATCCACCTCTAAATATATAGATAAAATTTTGAAACAGAAATATACTTAAAAAAACACTTTATCTACAGAAAATGAACAGTATAAATTAAAGTTTGCAAATATCCAAATATGAAGATAGTAAGATCTCAGTAGTTAGTGTGTCCACCACGAACTTCTTCAACAGCAGCCAAGCGTGCAGATATTCAAGCAATCTATTGGCATTCTGCATAGTAACGAAGACATTTTGCAAATAATTCATTAGACCAGCAGCAGCGCACAATGCTTCTCTCTCAACAGGGATATTATCCTCTAATCATTGCTCGATGACATCCTGATTTTAACAGATATCAATCTGGAGAATTGCCGGGCCACTGTGTGTTATCTCAAACAACTCAATGATTACTTTTCAGCAATTTCTGAGTTTGCAGAGCCTGGAATCACGAGCTTGTCATGCAACAAAATAAGTACAGGATCATGAAAAGAAGGAATCAAACGACAGTATTCTACAATATTCCCAGTCCACGATGTTTCTGGCCGTAATGCAGATAAATATTCCATTGCAGGTTGGGAAAGTTGCTGTTGGACTGTGACCATCATAGCCATCAATTTCATCTAAGAAAGTTGTCTCTACTCGATCATTCTGATGATTTGGTTTTCACATTAAATGAACATAAAATTCGTCACTGCAAACAACATAGAAAAGTCACACTCACACACATTAGCTAAAACTTAACAAAACCATTGTCGATCTCTGGTCTGTTAATTCTTTAAATGTATTCGTATGACATGAAATGACATATTACAACACAAATGAGGATTTCTTTATTTCGCTTTGATTCTAACATTACTGAGTGCTGTTCGAATTTGAAATACGTGTCATTTTGAAAATAGGGGTTTTTCTCTTGGAAATGTCTAACAGTGCTTTTAGGTGAAACGTGTTTCCTGACTGCTGACGCCATTCCTTTTTATAACTGTTTGGTGCTAATTTAGTTTAGTTTGGTTGCGTTTGTGTATATTTCGGTTACGCTCCAAATGCCACGTTCACACTCTGTAGTTGGTGATTGTAACACAGTTATGGATGGCCGATATCACCCGACAATAACAATATTTTCAATTACAATGTGTTAATACAGATATTTTTTCATTGTGCTACATTGTCAGATTTTTTACATGTAACATTTGAATCGAAGATTTCATTGTCCATGTTTTTTCTTACATATATATATACTAATATATATACATATATATATATATAATTATATATATATATATATATATATTTTTAGCCCACATTGTTTATGGAATGGAATACTGTACTCTTATTCCCACAGAAATCCTGGCAAAGTTGGCTTATTTAGCTGTCCATCTAGCTTTCAAATGGCCGCCAGCCAAAATCCGTGATCATGTGTTGGTGATTGAGTGAATTGTGGAACTAACCGCGTCAATTACTCGCTTAATTGACAGCTTTCTCTCCTCCGCAATCAATTGTGTCGTTCTGATGTACGTACTTAATCACCGTTGGATAATTGCTCGAGTGATGGACACTAAATCTCCCGCAAAATAATGTAATAACATTTCCGTCAAACACTTTGTTATAGGCATTTTTTCTCTTCAAATTAAAGCACTGTCAATCACAAGGTGTGAAATTCATATTTAATTATGAAAACTATTTTCACCACTTTGTGCATCCAACCAATAACGTGGGTTTAGCATCAGTATTCTTTGCATTGATGTTAATATACATACCATATTTTTATATCTCGCGTAGGATGCGAATCACTCTTAAAATTGACTTGAGAAAGGTCTTCGAAAGTCGCATGTTACCATATCTTGTATCAATTATATGACATTTTTCGGATTTCCTATAAGGAAGGGAATTGCTTACTACATTTTGACTTTATTCACTTATGTTAGACCAAGTTATTTACAAATATGCGTGAATTTTACTGAGCATTAGGGTTTGACAAAGAAAATAGAATTTTTAAATTTAATATGAAAAGGCAATAGACAAGTACAACCCTAGAGAAATGCTCCACATCATCAGTTAATTAATAGGCCTTTCGACCTTGAACATAAATAAAAGGATTTAAATTTCATAATCATGACTATTGCTAGAAAGGAATAAATGCACATTTGTAAATCTGGATTTTTAAAAAGTAATCACTATAAATAGCTCGTTTTGTGAAGGTATTTCTGACAACATGTTGTGCACTAATCAGCCATATAACTGTTATTGCATTAATTAATAGAAATTTACTGAATTTTCTTAAAATGCTATATCATAGACCTCATACAGAAACACTTCAAATTTTGATACTGCAAATTTTGACCCACGGGCTTGCATACAATGCACATATTCGTAACCACAATACCGCTCAATTTTTTGGCGAGATACCGCGGTATCGGTATTTTTCAGTATTAGCAAATTACCGCGGTATCGGTATATCGCCGGGCCCTAGTAATTTCAACGCTATTAATCTGATTCTTCCAAATATTCTTATTATTTCATTCAATATACGATTTATTGTGTTCATTATAGTTTATTATAAATAACAGAAAAAACTATACGGAAAATTCTGAACGCCAGCTAAGAAGCACCAATTGAGAAGTTCTGGTTTCGACCCGAGCCATAAATATTCAAAGTCGAGAGGAGGCGAGTCGAGCTTAAGAAATTCTGCTCGTTGACAAATCACCACATGAATGTATAAAGTATTTAAAAAATAGTTTTCGTGTTGGAATATATACGCAATTATTTGCTTTTAACTAGTTATTTGCTGCAAATGTAATTTTTCGTTCGTTGTTTACCTCTTTCAAATTGAGAACAAGTGTCCATCCACCTGCAGGCTTGCTAATGGGGAAACACTTTCGCTCTCATTCCTTCCATTTCGCCAACATTGAGAGACTTTTTATGACCACGTTTCCAAGATAGGACTATTGTGGAATGTAAAAAAATTAAACTAATCGAATCGATTTTCAAATTTAATGCACCGAAAACTGCCAAACTCTTTGGAAAATGAGAAATAATCCAGCGAAACAAAATAACAATCTGATCCACGTGTTTCACTTCTGTTACAATTGTAAAGTCAATGATCGTTTTGTGATGTTTCAGTCAAATTTTGGGTCACAATTTGTTTAACAAATGAGAAAAAAATCATTCTTAATCTCACACGTTTTACTACAAAATTATTACAGAAATTATTTTTAATTTCCTTTCATCAATGATTTTCAGTTTTCTTTTTAATACCTATTCATAATTCCATATATATTTTTATTGCCAAGTGACAAACAGTAGACAGGTAGGAGCTGCACATAAATTTGTTTTATACCAGTTGCATAAAATAGAATTGTAATTGTTTTATGATGACGTGAGATTGCGTAGGATTCTCACTCGACTTTATTGAAGATGAACCAGATGTCCTCTTGTGTTTATGCTCCTCTCCCGCTACGCATTAATTGAGACATTGTGTCGCAATCGTGTCTGCGCTGTGTACGAATCTCGTCTTATAAATTACTTATTTCGTTTCAAAATAACACTTTATAGCCAATCGTATTAAAGTTGCCGTTCTGCTGATTTCTGCAACTGCATCCTTCATATTTCTGTTTTTTTGCGGTTTTTCAAAACTAGTCGTTAACTCTAAATTATGCAAACCATGTCATTTTGCTGATATTAAATCATTCGATAGGCTCACAGGCCACTTGTTAAGTATATTACAATTTTGCGATTTCATAAAAGCAAACTCTGAAAACTGCAACTGAAAAAATCGTATTAAATCACTCAACCTTCATATTTCTTTAAAATTACTTTCCCTTTATGCTATATATAGTTCCAAATGCTATTTTGTGAACTTGGCTAGATTGGTGCCACAATCGAAGTCATTATGCATGTTTGAGGCTACCTACATATCCTCTTCTGGACCATTTCATGTCACACTTCAGAGGGAGACATTTTTAATAGCAGCCATTTATTTTCAGTGGAAAATGTTTTCGCACAATCTAAATATATTTATATAAGATCAAATATTAGACATATCTCACCATATAATATGATTCTGCAAATGAGGACTTGTTGTCATCTTATGGCAACTTCAACTGTGTCATGTAAGTTGCAGCGATAAATTTTTTAAATCTAAAAATGTTGATTCAAGTATAAAATCTAATGAATCATTGCCATTAAGTTATATAGACCAATGCTTTGTTACAAGGCCATGTGCCTGTTCGATGTTCTTGCGCATAATCTTTTAGTCAAACTTGTCTGTTGTATCTTAAAACAGTTGTATCACTGTCACGTAACTCAAATACATTTCAAACATAAGTGACGTCACCTAAACTCAAATACATTTCAAACGACTGTACTTCTAAATTCTTTTAAATAATCAGATCATTTATTGATGGGAATTTAAGAGGCTCTATTTTGCATTGTCAAGTTATTAAAGTTATTATTTCACACTGTTGGTCTTGAATAAGTTTGGTAATTTTGACAACTCATGCAGTTTATGACAATGTAGCTTTATCATGTGCAGTCTTACTTGTGTTGAAAATATTTTGCACCCTCGCATTGTAAAGATGCTGTTGATATATTTGGTAGAGCAGCAAAGGCTAATGTGAGAGAATAAACAAAAATGTAATGAAAAATGTGTTTATCTAGAATTCTTTTGATTTGTGTCAGTAGGGACAAAATCTTATCAAATTTTAAGGTTGTCCTTGTGGTTGAAGTGGACATTCAAACCCTTCTGTTAAATTTAGGCCAATGAAAGACCTCCGGTTTTTTCCAATTGTCATTTGCCAGCTATAGTGTATTGACAATCAATATGTATCCCACTAATATTTAAATGAATGAGCTTCCTGCAGTCAAAGTGAAATATGATTTTTTATCAGAGATCACTGATGGTCCAGATGAAGAGAGATGATAGTGAGAAGAAAAACAGATATCAGATATCTTGATGATGCTGTGATGATCAATTGAGACCATTTTAATGTAAATGTAGTAGTAGCATAGGGGAAAAATTATAAGTAGCTCAAGGAACCTGATTGTATACTTTAGAAATCTGAAGGCATTGCTAAGAAAATAAACCCTTAGAAACATCACTTGATACCTTAGGACGTGTAATGTTCTACTCTCTGAAATTCGAACAAAACAATTGATTAAATTTGCTTGAGTTTTAATAAGGGTTTGTATAAAGAAAACTTCTTTAAATGTTTAATGAAGTTCAATATAAAACAATGTAGTTTATTAAGTGTTTGTGTCGGTTTTACCGATTTTCAAAACGAAACAACCAATGTAGTTTACGTGATGTCACGTAAGTTACATATTTCATATTGTAAGTCTTGGAGATTGAAGACCATGGGATTCCAATGAATGTCTCTATTAGTACAGTTACATGAACTGACTTTGTTCAACAGGAGATTTCAAAATATTCTAATTTGTTCTCTTTCTTCAGAACTATTACTTAGTAAAATGTCGCGTAAGTTACACGATTTTTTAGTAAAACTTCATGAAATGAATCCTAGAATATGATGCTTACAAAAGTTATTTAGTAAAAAAATTTTCACTTCAAAGAAATTAGTACATTGTTTTAAGTAAAGAAAAAGTACTTTTTATTGAAGCATTTAGTTTAAACTTTGACACCTCAATTTGAGATGGAAAGTAAAAGTAGTAATGATCAATTATGAAATGTGAAATCCCTGCATATTAATGCCTTCTTCAATCATTGAAAACCCTGCTTAATACATTTTGAAGTTTTAACCCACAGGCTCAAGTTTCATGAAATTGGCCCTTGTATGCAAGCTACTGTTACAAACTTATTGTATGTTTGGAATTGGCGGATGCCTAGCAAACCAGTTTCCAAAAAAATACATTGGAAAATTTTTAAACAATTTAGTATTTCATTAACAAATGCAAACGCGAAGAGATTTATCAAGAAATTCTAAATTTTGAATTTTTGTTGGTGAATATATTCTTAAAAAAATGGTCATATTAACAGCAATGTCTGAAAAAAAATTCCGAAAAATGGTGACTAAGACTTTCAATGACATGCAATATCCGTCAAATAGAGGCAAATACAGGGGAAACTCGGTATATAAACGTTCCCGATTATCGGTCGAATATGGAATCAATTTTTCCCATAGAAGTGCTGTACATGTAAAATGGATTAATGCGTTTTTGCGTCTAATATGCGGCGTTTCGCTTGCTACCGGCCGGTTATGATTTGCTCGAATACGGAGGCAAATTTGAGCTTCACTAAATGTTAGTTTCGCGAATTGGTTGAATACGGGGACGTCAGTATGCCGAGGTTCCCCTGTAACTCTGCAACCTAATTTTTAGTCATTTTCAATGCGATAAATAAGGCTTTATGTTACATGTAATTCAAGGCAAATATAATCCTAGAAAGTTGAGGGAAATGTGTGTAGACAAATTACTTGCCTGCGGCATTATTTATTTGGGGTTTTTGCATGTGCAAATGAATAAATTGGGGGAGTTCGGATAACCTTGTCAATGTATGTTGTATACATTTTAGCATGTTGAAAAGCTTTCTGTATTTGTGAAGAAAACATTGAAATATGCATTGTTTTTCTTTAACTAACAAATTGTTTACATATAAAATGTTTTGATTTTATAGATGAAACAAGCGTGGTTATCATGATTTTATGGTAGTATTAAATTTCTTTGTGATTATTCCAAGGTGCTAGCATGTATAAAGCTAATTTATTCTCTTTAAAGTTCAACTCTTTGTCAAATGATAAAAGACAGGATCGGTATGTTTTTGAATTATGACTGATTGACGCATTAACCATCCACCTGACAGTTTGTGACAGGTGGTACCAAAGAGCCAGGAATCCATTTGGCCTCGCTTTGCCTTCTGTCATGCGATAAATCAATTTAATAATTGTTACTAAACTGTTGACTATGTTCTGCTCGAGTTATTTTACATTGCTAGTATATATTATGATTGACAGGGAAAGGTGAGCAAAATTAATTGATTTTTCAATTTAAAAATTAAAATTTATTGATTGAAAGAGATGCAAGTAATTGAAATAAATTTTTTGACGTTTTCCATATGATCCTTAACTTTGATTGGGTTGATGTTTCGAATGTGAAGTATCTTCATTTAGTATTTATGTTAGAATTCTACGTAAATATGTGTTAATTTTGAACAATAGAGTAATAAAATTTGTATTACGCTTAAGTCAACAATGATTTTTTAACTTAGAGAATGCATATTTTGCTGTTAATTTCAATTAATTGCAATTAATTGATTACAAAATTTGACACTTAGAAATGACTGAATAATTTGCAGGGAACACACAATCAAGATTTTTGCCTCAATCAAATGGTTTTGAAAAAGACTCGCGACCTGTTACTTTGATAGAAGCAGAGTTGAAATTAGGCCGATTTTTTTGGGCCCAAACCCGGCCCTGCCCGGCCCATTTCAAAATACCAATTATTCGGCCCAAGTCCGGTCTCAGAGGCCCACAAGCACTATGCTATGAATTTGATTGGGCAATTTTCACAATTTGTTGATCAACATGTGCATAGGTGCATATCCGCTTTAGTCCGTCAAAAATGGTAATTCAATTCTGTTCAAATTCAAATTGCATTGTTGAACTTAATACAGTAAACGTGTCATACAGGGACGTAGGCCTAGAGCAGGCGTGAGACCTTGCACTAAATGATTGCATGTGGCTACCAAATAGTATTGAATATTCTTTTTCACAAATGTTACCAATTAAGGCAGAATTTTTCGAAATTGTTTTAAATTTGTGCATAGATTAACCTTAAATTGCTTAGAATTTTTTTTTAACTTTTTGTTGGTTTCTTTTAAAAATTTTTAAACGTTTTCATCTCACAAATTAATAAAATAATCTCAAAAATCAGAGTGCACAATGTAAATGAGGTGCCTCCTCTTTTTATAAATGAAGCCGCATAAATTTTAAACTTTTAATTAGACTTTTATGGAAAACATAAAAATTTTTGCCATTTGTAATGTTAAGTGAAATAATGGCGATTGTTATCATAACTAATAACGATTTATCAATATTTTTAATCTCGAGATATTTTATTATTAACTGGGGATAGCAAAACTTAGCTACCAATTTTGCACTGAAATCGATTTTTTGCAATTAGCCGTTTGCATCTAAACAAACCTTAAGAAAAGGGAACCTTAACAAGAGCATTTATATTCTGCTACTCTTTTATCCAAACATTCCATAAAAATTAATTCTATATGAAGATGGAATTTGGGTTTAATTTAATTTGTATTTTTACACGTTCTACAAAACTACGGGATTTTCACCAAAAAATTTTGACAAGTTTTTACACGAATTTCATTTTAAAAGTTTGTTAAATTCTTTTACTATAACAATTTATGTGCAGTAATTGTTTAAGAAAAAAATGTTATTTAGTTACTGTAATGTAATAATACCTGGATGTCAGTGCCCCCCTTTTTGTGGAATTTTCCATTTTTGCCAAAACATCATTTCTATGCATTTCAAATATTTTTATATTGATGTCTGCAAGTGTCATCCCGAAATTTAAAGTTAGCAATCCATACAATTTTCTAAATAGAATTTAGAGGTATAAGTTTCATATTTATTAATTTTCTCAACACAAAAAACAAGAATGTGCCCTCCTAGCTTTTTCGAAAATATTAACGCCGCACCTGATGATGGAATTAGATGTGTATACACCTTTTCCTTTAATGCATCTGAAATTGATTGACTCAACAAAGTGAAATAAAAATTTTAAAAATAAAATGAAATTTCGACAAAAGTTATTTAGTATATGAGTTTCTAATCAATGCAATAGTTTTTTTAATGACATGCATATTAATTTCTGAAAATTCTAACATTCGAAGAAGGAACGAAAATGGTTTGAGTTCCAAACTGTATTATTTTAATGTCACTGAAGGATGTTTTAATTAGCTGACGCTAGGAGTATGCACTAGTGTTAATTTAATCTTGAGTTTTATTGTTTGTTAATAAGCATACAACTTTAATATAGTTAGTTAAAACATCTCTCAAAACGTAGGCTTTTGAAAATATATGATAATATTTATTACTTTATCATGGTTTTTATAACCGAAATTTTTTATATCCTAAACGTAACATGTCTTCCGTGAACGTATTTAGAGCTAAAGTTATGTAATCAGCATCGCACTATAAATTTTGGTTGATAATTTACGATAAATAGAAATATTTCTATATTCAATTATTTAAATCCAGGGTCCTCTGTTTAACTGATGGATTCCCATAACATATTGAGAAAATCAAGTTGTGTGCAAATTTAAATGTTTCGCTCATTGCATATAGAATCCATCTGTTTTTGTCGTCTGGACTTAGTTACTCCTATTTTATAATGATTTTATTGAATTTTTAAATTGCATGCTATGTATATATTTCAGATCTCGTGGAAGATTGTTGTCCAAGTTGTTTGTGAAACGAGTTGTAGAATTTAATAAAATGGTTGCTGGAGAACACGCCTCTCAATTGTTTGCTGTTGACTTTGTACTTTTTCCTTGTCATGCTTTTGCGCGGCACTTCGTTTTGCCCACTTGACTTTTAACTTAATTTCCATTTTCGTGTTTGTTGCGAATACTTTCTTCCCCAACCACTTCAGCCCAATCAACAGACGCATGTTTATGAGTGTCAAGTGTCTCTTTGTTTTTTTTCATAATTTTAACTTTTCAAGCAAGTGACGCAGAATACTTAATTTCCCTCCATTTTTGGCTTCGACACGCCTTCGTTTAAATAAAATTCAAAAGCGTTTCCTTCCAAATTGCAATCGATTTCGCCGTTTATCAAAGCATTGCGAATTTGGCAAAAATTAAATCACCATTGCAGAAAATGATAGCGTCATTCCTATTTTTGGCAAAATCATTTTAAAGCTTTTATTAGAAGTTTATGACTGTAATATGTAAATAATGACGCGCACGCGTCATGTAAATTTATTAGCTTTATCACTTTGACTGTGTGAGTGTACGATTTCCTTCAAAATCCTTTGCGCAAATCATTCCCAATCACGTATCACAAGACAATTTATGTGAAATTATTCTATATTTCCTTCGAAATACTTTGAAGTTAGTGTAGTGTAATTTTTTTGGTCAACCTGCTAAAGCCTTCAATTCTTTTAATTGGTTAAAACTTTAGAATTTTGTCTCTGGATGTTGGCACCTTTCCTAAAAACGTTATGTCTCCAAATGCATGTAATTTTGCTTATTAACGAGATGGGGGGCGTCTTGCATTCTTTGAAAATGGCCGAAGGAGTTGTTTTCATGTGATATACGCTAATTTCGTTTGAACATGTATTGAATTGTATTGCTAAGTGCAGTTTGCGGAGTGGACAATGAGGCTTTAAATAGGCTGATTGCATTAGCATATGTACTTCTCTTAATGATTTTGTTCTAAAAATAGAATATTTTAATGACTTTGTAATCCTCGACTAATGAAATCGACTACTTCCTAGTTTCTCAGAGGAACATTAATCTTTGCTAACCTTACAGTTCACAGAAATTTATTAGCAATGTGAGATTTCTTCGCTTTTGTGTTCGTACTTCAATTGACTTAATTGCTTGTCTCTTATAAAAATAAATGCTCAATTGCTCGTCTAGTTTATGACGCAATTTGAAATACAACGCCGTCTTCTTGTTGTTGCAATTAATGACGTAAGCCGTTATCCGTCACCTGGTTATTCCCACTGTAAGATTGCTTTCATTGAGGTATAAATATTATATTTAGCAACACTCACGCCACTCTTATTAATGTGGGAGATAATTCTCGTCTATTTTGAGCGCGCACTTTAAATTGCATTTTCTACGCGTTCTACTTATGTGGTAGATGAACTCTTTGAATACAAACCTCCCTCCGTTCTTATTGTAGCCATAACTTTTTCATTTAATGTATAAATTTCATGCCAGTAGTTTGCTCTACGTTATTGCCAGTTCCTTTTTAAATATGAAAATTAATTACTAAACGTAATTCAATTCTACAAGCAGAGGTTGTCACTATAAAATAATAGTTTATCATCTAGACGAAAAACCAGAATTTCCACAGCAGTATAATGCAGCGCTGTTTATTAATCGAACTCGTCTTTTAATTTGAAAAAGTGATTTTATTAGTGTCCACATCTTTATCTCTCAACTTTAGCTTTGGTGTGAACTTTATTTCGTCCCCTTCATTTTTTAAGCTTGTGAAGGAGTGATAGTACCGGTAGATGTACATTTAGGAAATTCAGTTATGATTTAACATCCTTATCCTTAATGAACGGAAATATTCTCGATTAATCATATGAACTGCGGTGATATTTAGGTGGAGAGTTTCCGATAGACTTTGAAGCTCACATAACACGCTCTTGCCGAATAATTTTTAATCTATTAACACACCTCTTCGTCCACTACAGTGACTTCGAATCTATGAGCACAGAACTGTGTCGTTGTCTTCATCTGCTCTTCTTTCACTTCGTCTCCTTCACTTCACTCTTCTCATTGTACGACACAAAAGACATGAGTCCATTGGAAGATCTCGTCGAAGCCATCAAAGAGCATTCTACACAATGAAGCACTCGGTATGTCTTATTATACAAGCTTATTTGACAAGAACCCATTGAAATATATATGTATGTATATGTTTGTATGTACATGTTTGTATATATAATTCCCGTACACATAACATAGTTAAAGAGGAACTGCGAGGAGGTTCCATTGTTGGCGAATTCAATAGCACATGGTATAAAGGACTTTTTATTCCTTGCATTTAAGGATAACGGTTTTCTGAATTGCTGCCTGGTATTACTTTTGGATTCATAGCGATGAAGTTCTTGATAGAGTGGATGATCTAAGTTCTGTGTTCTACTAACAGCAGATCTTTGTCTAAATTCACAATTAATATACTTAATCAACATATTTTTATCTATTTCCGATATGTTGCTCCATAATTAAATTGGTTTTCTGAGAAATTTCTTTTGTTGACCACTCAATCCATAAGCAAATATTTCAGATCCATATAGTTATATATATTTTGAAAATCAACAATTTTCTTACATTACTTACAAATTTCGCAAAGCCTTAATAAAGCTGTCTTCCATGCATCAGGAAAAATAACCTGTTGAAAACTGGTATTGAAAATTACGCAAAAAAGCTTTGACAGTTCAAATGGGGAAAACTTTGTATAGTCACCTTGGATTGTCAGAGATTCCATTGGATTTATTTAACGTTATTTTACTAAATAATTCTGTTGTCACTTTTTGTTACTAGTGGTGCACTAACATGTGTCCAAAATGTATCAATCAATCCTTCATCGTTCGCTGAATCTTTATTAAATCTTACAAAGTATTTATTTAACATGTCGGCTTTAAATTTGACAATTGTAATAAGGATACATGTTAACTTGGCGATTCGCTCATTTATTTCTTGAATTATTTCCGTATTTGTCATTTTCGGATATTTTTCAAGCCTTCTTCATAGTTGATATTCCTTTTTAAACGATTCCGATCATTTGAATTGCAGTTCTCATTGCATGACGCTTTTCTTTAACAAGGTTTATTTATTTTCTCGCTAATTATTCTTTCTGGATTTTTCGAAGCAGCCACACTTGTAACATGGTGTCTTGATAATATCAATTTAATAGTCGCTTCCGTGAAGTTCACCATTTCATTCAAAGTCATTTTTTCTATGTTTTCCTGCCATTCAATTTTATTGAGGTCTTTCTTAATAGCCTCCATATCATAACTTAGGTGGGTGTCATATTTAACCTTATTTCGGATTTTGTTGCGACAATCTACTTTTGGTGTAAGTTCGATGCTGTAGTGAAATGAAATATTCATACTTCCAATTAGCAGCAACTTTTTATATGCATAGAGTTCTTGATTACTGACATATGCTGCATCTAATTGCGTCTTATGTGGCATAAAAGTATATTCATTGACGAGATTTTGCAATCCAAATCTTTTAAAAACCTTAATTTCTG